>QJNZ01000739.1:0-47882 GCA_004155055.1 Monosporascus sp. CRB-8-3
CCCAAAAAAAAAAAAAAAAAAAAAAAAAAACCGAAACGATGCGAGGTCGTCTTTTCGGTGGATTGGATGGGTATCATGAAACGCGCCCGCCCAGTAGTGCTAGTCCTCCGCAATGATGATGCCCTGTGTCTCCTCGGCCGCCCCGCTGTCTGGAACGCCCTGAGGTGCGACCCCGTCATCGTCCCCATCGCGACTATCGACTCCGTCGTCGTCGTCCCTCGTAGCATCGACCCTCGGACCCTTGACTCCGCCTGCTCCTGCCCCTCTTCCGCCGGCACCACCATTACCATTTGAAGGCGCACCACTACTCCTAGTCATATTAGCGGTAGCGGCGGCTGCGGTGTTGTTGTTGTTGTTGTCGTCGTCGTCGTTGGTGGTAGTAGTAATCTGCGCGCCATTGCCGCCGCCCGCGCCCTTCTTCTGCTGCTGCGCCGCCTTTCTCGCCTTCATCTTCTCCCTCCTCTCGCGGTTGCGGCGCGTCTTCTCGCCGTCGCGCCGCTCGCGCTCCTCGCGCGCGCGCTCGAACTCGGCCTGCTCGCGCTCGCGCCGCACCTCCTCGTCCATGCGCCGGAGCCGCTCGTACTCGCGCCGCCGCGCCGCCTTGTACACGTGGAACTCGCCCGAGCCCGCGCCGGCGCTCGACCCCTGCACGTTCGTCACGATCTCGGGCGGCGGCGGGAGGTCCCTCCTGCCGGAAGATGCGGGAGGGGGGATGCGGACCTCCTGCTCCGGCTTCGCGAACAGCGCCTCGAGGTGCGCCGATTGCGCCGAGAGCGGCGTCAGCGCGCGTTTCTTGGCGGGCCGCTTCGAGCGCGGGTCCGCCGACGTCGGGATGCTTTCGGGGCCTTCGCCGGACATCGTGGGTTATGGTTGGTGGATGGGGTCGGGATGGAGTGGTTCGTCGCGTGCGGGTAAGAACCCCCCCGTGATAGCTCGAGATGATGATTCGAGACGTGCTCAGGAGGCTTGGACAGATGGCCTGTCCATGCAACGAGAGATACAGTTGCGGGTTTAATTCGTGATTTGATGCTTGAGTTATGTAAGTTAGTGTTGCGACTGCTCGCGTGACCTTGATGGGTATGTGATTTATGTTTTTGGACGTGCAGGTGCTACTAAGGTCAGAAAATGATGCAGAGTCTCGGACAGGATGGGTCCCACTGTACCAGCACGGAGGACGGGGGTAGAAAGGCCCCGCCGGACCGACCCTGCCAAGCCTCACGGCACCCCTCGCGGAGCCTCAACCTCGGGAACCAATCAGCAGTCGCAGAAACACCTCCCGGGTCAGGGGGAAAGGTTACTGTAACTCGAAAATGTCCAGTTTATCCGAGTCGGGTTATCGATAGGGATTGCAAAGTAACGGTCCATATCTCTTAAGGACAATTTACAGAAATTCGGATTCGAAATCGGGGCTTACAACACGGAACGGAGTTACTCTTTCTTGACCTTTAACACGTTCGCCCCGTTTCAGTGCCTGATTCAGAAACAGACAGGGTATGCTGGCTTCAACTTTGAAGTGATACCCCTAATTTTGGTAGGGCTGTCTCGAAAGCCGCATCATCCTTATCCCGCCCGCCCCTGACGATCTTCGTGTTCCCGATTAGTTACTTACACTTCCATCCCAATTGGTGACAACTACGCGATTTGACGGGTCTGCACCAACCAGGCAGTCGAGAGGATGGAAAGCGGCAAAGTGACAGAGTTTTACTAATCCTGCATTGTACATTCGCTGTAAAGCGCTTCTAAACGCGCGCTACCCCACTAACCTATAGTAAGTAGGTAGTCATGGTAGTACCTGGTCGAATCTGCCGCTAACAAGCGCAGGTGGCGTGGGCATGCATGGGACAGTTAAGCGTATGACACCCGGGGGGGGGGCCGCGTAAATGGATGGAGGGGCAGAGGGGCAATGGGGCAATAGGAAGCCCTGTCATTTGGCCTGCCGGTAAAGGTCCCAGACGGGGGTCGCAAGCAAACAAAAAAACTGACGGCAGCATCTATTATATTGGGTTGCAACTACCGTGCAATATATCAGACTTTTCTTGAATCGTTTATTTAAGACTTGTACATACGCGTCCCTCTTTATCTATCTATCTAGAGTCTCTTCTGCATCTCTCAAATAATAGCATAGCTTGCTCCGTAGATAATTCTCTATTAAAGAGCCTTATCCTTTACCAACTGCTCTGGGGGGTTCTGTGCCTACAAGCTCGGTCCTTTCCCGACTCACTCGCTCACATACACATACTCCCTCCCTCCCTCTCTCTCTTTCCCCATCTACAACGTCGCTATCGGTCCACCTGATTGGGAATTTATACCACAACAAAAGCCGTGCACTTACCTGAAGAGAACCATGGGTCGCCCAAGGCTTATCATCATAATTAGACATGCCCAGTCTGAGGGCAACAGTACGTCGTTTATTTAACTATAACTTCCGCCTTATATGAATGTGCTCTAGAAGTCAGAGATTGACAGGGTGAAATCATATAGAGAACCGAGAGATCCATCAGACCATTCCCGACCACCGCGTCAAACTCACCCAGGAGGGATGGACACAAGCTCGCGATGCTGGTCGTCGACTGCGCGCTATGCTCCGGCCAGACGACACCATTCAGTTTTTCACCTCACCCTACCGACGAACGCGCGAGACGACCGAGGGCATACTCGAGACCTTGACCGAAGATGACCCCGAACCCACCCCCTTCAGACGGAGCGACATCAAGGTCTACGAAGAGCCGCGGCTGCGCGAGCAGGACTTCGGGAACTTCCAGCCATGCAGCGCCGAGATGGAACGCATGTGGCAGGAGCGCGCCGACTATGGCCACTTCTTCTACCGCATTCCCAACGGCGAAAGCGCTGCCGACGCCTACGATCGTGTCTCTGGCTTCAACGAGAGCCTGTGGCGCCAGTTCGGCGAGGACGACTTCCCCAGCGTCTGCGTCCTCGGTGTGTCCACCCGATCTTACGTCCTATCGCTGATGTCGTTACACTTGCTTCTTAACCTAGGCATATTTGCTAACGATCATGAACAGTAACGCACGGGCTCATGTCCCGCGTCTTCCTGATGAAGTGGTACCATTTCACCGTCGAGTACTTCGAGGACCTGCGCAACGTCAACCATTGCGAGTTTCTCATCATGCGAAAGCAGCCTGAGACTGGCAAGTATATCCTGGAGAATAAGCTTCGTACCTGGTCGGAGCTCCGCCGCGAGCGCGCCGCTCTGTTGGCCAAGGAGGAGAAAGAGAACAGAGAAAATGGCAAAGAAGCTCCCAAGTTAGAGACGAAAAGCTCGATCCCCATCGTGCCACGGAAATGGGGAGGCTGTCCTGAGGGTTGCAATCACGGCAAGGGCTTTAAGATACGGAAAGACCTTGCTGAGCTCAGACAGCACGATGAATACCATTCGAAACACAACTTCAGCCATTCCACTCCGAATGGAAACGGTACTATCGTCAGTCGCAGAAAGCAACTCATGCCCAATAATTCGGACGATGATTCGGACGACCCCCGTGGCCGCGTCCTCGACGTTCCGCCCATTGACGTCACCAAGGCTCGGGACGAGGTTGTATCCTCGCCCGACGGCACGCCCTCTTTCATTAACATTGGAGAGCGCATGCGAGGCCTACCCAAGACGCCCCTGAAATCCATGTACCTGCACGTCGGCCGGGACGGGGGTGGCACGTACTCGGGGCACGCGAGCGAGGAGGAGGTCTCGGAGATGTCCGAAGACGACGCCCGTCGGCGTCTCGCCTGTAGGGCCGAGCGAGTCAAGATGGGCGACCGGAACGGGCAGAACGCCGCCGCCCACGGCAGAGAACCGGCCGGAAAGTACCTGAGCACCCGCTACGCGCACGCCAATAAGCTCGGCGATGCGCCGCAGCACTCGGACCCGGCGTCCGAAGACGGCGGCGACGAGGCCGAGGATCTCGACAGGGCCGAGGCCGAGGACAGGAGCGTCAGGGGCAGCGTGTACTGATTTCCACCTCCGTTTTTCGTCTCTGTCTTCTTTGGCCCTCTTGCGGGGTTTCTGCATTTTGACGGGCTACGATGTGTTTGTTTCTCTTAGCAAACTGTGTGTATGATTCACGCTTTCCAGTCGGCCGGATATACCCCTAGTTAGTTAGAAAAGGCCGCGGGAATTTGGAAGAGTGATTCTTCTCCCACCTATTGTTCTACTGTGTGTGTGTTATGCTCTGTGTGTGCGTGCCTGTTAGTGTATATATCATATGCCTTTACTCCTGTATCAGGCGGCCAGTGCACCAGACGACCTTGGTTAGGTTTACTCAGACCTCCGTAATTCGGGGGTAATAGTCGAAAAGTACGATCAGCACCCGCCTACCTAAGTAGGTATGTAGTTTTATTATAAAACCCAGAGCTCCACGGGACCTATCTCGTTTCTTCGGCAAGGTCACGCCGTCGAGACCGACGCCCGATCGCGAAGCAACGGCGAGAAAAAGCATTCTTAACTGCCCCGTGTAATATACTAGCAAGGCAAGGCGCGTACGGCATATCCTATCCTAACTAAGGGTGCCGCGACGGCCCGGCTGGTTGGTTAGTTGACCACCAGTTCCACCCATCCATCCATCCATCTGTACATTCCCCCCCCCCTTTTCCTACTATTCGCTCTAATAGCATACATATACACGCATATAGTTCAGGAGACGGGACGGCGCTTATGTAGCACGGCCACATACTCCACTCGACTCGCCTTCGTCTATCTGTCTGTCTGTTGTGACCCTGTATGGCGCTTCCGCGGTGACGAGGAGAGGGACTAAGTAGTACGGCCGATATAGGCAGAAAGAAACGAGTCCGGAGATACTTGCCACCTCGTCGCGTGTGTGTAGGATTGATTACCCGAGTCGGGGGGCGGTAGGTACCTCAGAGCGGTTTCATCGAGTTACCTAGCAGGTTCCCGAGGGATTATAGGCGGGATTCTCACGGTTATGATGTAGGAACGTTGAAGCGGCGCAGACGGGACACTGCTTTTTGCGTTCACAAGAAAAAGTGGATGATGGAGGAAGGGTGTCGTGGGCTGTTTTAGAACAAAGTAATTTTATAGCGTAGTTAAGGGACGATGGTAGGCATACGGCAACCATTAACGGGGTCCCTTAGGGAAACCCCATGGCCTGTCCAGCTTTGATCTCACTGCGTATCCCAAGTCCACTTTCCTCCCAAAAAGGGGGGCGGTATTAACATAACCGGACGAATTCGATAAACCAACTAACCAGACCAACCACTCCCAGGCCCTCTCTCCAATACCAAATATTACGTGCGTAGTGGGTATAAGTGCAACATCGCGTCCTTCCAACTTCCAACAAAAGGATTCCACAGTCCATCTTCCCAGACTTCGGGCGGACGTGGGGTATTCACCGGCCTTATCATAAACAAAAGAGACTTGAAGCAGAGACAGCCCCATATCGTGATTCGTACCTGGTGACATTAAATGGGGATAAAGTTGTAGGTTTGCTTGGTCTTCAAGCTGTAAGTTGGTCCGGACCCGGGTTAAAAAAAAATTGGCCGTATGTCACTAGTCAGGGTGGCCGGGTTCCGGACAAGAAAAGCAAAAGTAGTTGAGCTAGGCCCCTTCGGGGCGGTGCTCGAGAGAAGCAGATTCCGCCTCCTAGGGTCTCCGGTGCCTGTTCTGGTGCTGCTTCCACTCTATTTGCACGACTGCCATGAAATGTTCGACGTTTTTGATGGGGATCCACGAGGTGAGAGCCCTCATGGCGTTTTCGAAATCGGAATCGAGGAGATTCTCGCGCTGGCAGTCGATAATCGCAGCACATGTAGCATGCAGTATCTCTAATCCTTGGGAGGGAGGTGCGGGCTCGGCGTAGATTCTGCCTGTGATAAGGGCAGGGCTGGGGGGTTCCGTAGGCGCAGAGCCCAGCAGCATGAAGACGTCCCATACGCGGAGTTGCACCACAAATGGGATCGAGAGATTGAAAAGGGTCATGTACCAGCGAGTTGCGTACGCGGTTGGGTGGATGCCAAGTTCAGCCTAGGGAGCATGAGTGTCTGGTAGACAGGTAAATGATATTAAGAAGTTATAACTTACAAGCTGCTTGGCAACATCTCGGTCTCCCAACCAATACTTCTCAAAATCCCCCAGTATGTTCATGAGCTCCCCGAGCTCCGAATCGCGTGTACCATACATCTGGCTGAGGCCGCGATACTGCCAAAGCCGCACGAGCATTACGAAACAGGCTTCCTCCTCGTAGTAGCTGAGAAGGGTTGCTACCAGGGGAGCCATGCCTTGGACATAGCCCGTTTCCGGGAAATAGAGAGAAAGGGCATGCAATACGCGGAAAAGCAGACGCTGGCCTCCTCTATATCTCCTCCGGAACATGATGTGCTGGTTGATGGTTCGCGGCACGTCCATGTCGATCTGGGTATCGTCCGGGGACGGCTCTTCGACGAGCCGACGGAAGTCCGCCTTTAGCTCCTCGTCCGTCGCGAAAGGCTTATTGCTGGCCTGTGCGCTGGAGGACAAGAAGGAGTACCAAGCTGCGGAGCGCCAACAATCAGGGATCCCCTTCCACGTCCGCGAGACCAGCTTGGGGTGTCTCGGGTCGAATTCAAATATCATCCCCTGACCCTCATCGCCTTGCCTGACTACTTTTGCCATCCTGAGCCATTTTTCTGAACGGCTCGCCTCTTTGAGCTTTGACTCGTTAGCCAGCTTCTCCGCAAGCTCGTCCTCGGCAATGTTGGTTAATCCCGGCTGCGTCGCCAGGCTGCTACCGGCCTCGTCAACTAATCTACGGTCTCTGTTATGCGGCAGCAGATTGGTGGCCTGACGGAAAGCCGAGCGCGTCGAGCGATGCGATGCCGTGGACAGCTCGGACGCGTGGGAATTCAGTGAGAGAGCGGATCCTCTTCTGCCAACCCGAGACTTCACTGATAAAGAATGTGCTGGGTAATCCCTCCGTATCAATACGTTTCGCTTCTTCTGCGGAGAGAAGTGTACGTTGGATTCGCTCTTCGAAGTCGTGGGCCGCTGAGGGTTGATAAAACCGAAACGATCGACATCTTCACCATTCACGCCTTCCCAGTCCTCGAACCCTCCTGCGAGTTCATGTGATCTTCGTTGCACGCTTCGTGCTAGTCTAACGTGTCGCGACGCAGTAGTAGCTCGGTCTGGAGTAGCCGGACCATGTTGGGGGCCGTCGGGGCTGTCAAGAAAATGTAACCTGTCAGTAAGAGCCAAGGCAAATGTAACGGTGGATTCGGTTCAAGGAAACCATACGCGTCATTCTCATCCCCGTGTGACGGAACGTCTTCTTCCTCTGCTGCTTCTGCTGGTTCGAGACGCTCATCAAGTGATGGGCATCTCCCACCATCTTCCCAATTGAGACCATCTGCTGATTCATAGAGCGATCTCACCTTTTGAGACTCCTTCTCTGCTTCTACCGAGATAACTCTGATGCTGGGAGGGTGGTGTCGATCGGTATTGGTTAGCGAGTATTGCGTGGCGTCGTCTGCGTCGGCGTCCGGGCCCCGGACACTGCTATTGTCCGGCGGGCCTTGTTCGCTTTGAGCCGTAGCGTCGTCGTCGCCGTCATCCAATTGGGCATTTTTGGTCGACCGGGGAACCAAGGGAAAAGAACGACCACCACTTTTGACCTTTACGTTGAGGTGAGGGCTGTCAGTGGCTATGCCGCTATCTCTGTCGGACATGATGACGCCGTTGCGTTTGTAAAGAGGATAAAACAAAGAAGCGCGATGGGAAAAGGAGAGGCGATTGAGATTGGGATTATCTAAATTGGAGCCGGAAGTCGAAGTGGAGGGTCTTGGCGACCTGTCATTACCGTGGTAGCCGTGGTAGGCGTGGCTGGCGTGGGAGATAACGTTAGAGGAAGGAGGCGCTATCTCAGGGGGCTTCGGGGGTCGAGGGTGCTGAGGGGCTTCTGGGGTTTCTGGGGCTCCGAGGAAATTGGGTTCGGCGCCATATTTGGGCGCGGCCGCCCTATGTGTCCTAAGTGGGGTCTCGTGAGCACTAACAGGCGGCACTTCTGTTGCGACACCCCCAAAAAAAGTTAGTAATCTAACCCGAAGAAGTTCTTTATGTTATTTCCAAGCACTTCGTATTCATTAATATCATTCATGTTCCCCTCTGGAATGTCTCCCACGTCTACCCTGGGTCTAGACTAATAATAGGCAGATCTTGTGTCTATGTTACGAAAAAGAAGAAAAAAAAATGATAAGGCCAAAGCAGAAGTCTCACTAACCGATTCCCCAGGAGTCCATATACCGTGCAGATGCGACAGGGTCCTTCTTCGCTGGCTTCTTCTTCAGTTGCTTCGTGGAAGCCTTCGCTGACTTGGAGGATCGAAAGCTCAACGATCTCATGAACTTCTCGGGAAAATGATCCGTGGTCGGAGTGGGCGGCGAGGTTGTCGGCGTTAGACTGTTCCCATCCGACAGCGAGGGTGACGATAGAGGAACGCTGATCTGACTATTGCTGGATTCGCTCTTCCTGCCTCCTCCCTCTTCTATCGAGCCGAGCGATGCTGCTTTGGGTCGTGGCGCCAATCGTAGGCTTGCCATCCTAAATTTCGAGGACCGCGTGTCCGTCTTCTCATAGGTGATCGGGTCCTCCTCGTCATCATCGCTCTCCTCCCAAACCGACCTTGTGTTGGTTGGCCCGTAGTCCCACTTCCAGTCGTCGTCATATGCCGCTCCTCCGGGACTCGTGATAGTCCTAAGAGCCGGGTGCGGCTCGTTTGGCCGCGGGGGCCGGGGCGGCGGCACACCGGCATTTGTCGGAACGAATACGCATGAAGAGGGCCGCGAGCGTATAGACAGCGCGCTGTCTAAAGAGTTCGAAGGCCGGTGCGCCTGGTGTGCGGCGCGGGGACTTGGACGGAGAGGGGAACGCGCCGGTATGATCGGGACGGGCGGTTCGGCTTCCCGGGCCTCGTCGTATCGCAGACCGATCAGTCCCTGGTCGTCTCTCAGAGGAAGGGCTACCGGTTGCTTTTCCGCATGGCGCACGCTTGCCGCCTTCTTGGGGGATGCCCCGCGGTTGGCATGGGTGAGAGAAGTGAACGGCGCAACCCCCAGCATTTTGTCTCTGGCTTGGAACTCTTCTGAGCTCGATCCTGGATTCTTTTGGGAATATCCTCCTGTGGCGAGTCTCCGACGGTTCTCACAACGACCCAGCAAACCGAAGGCTTTAGACCATCGGTGTTCAGCAGCGATGAAAGCAAGTCAGCAGGATTAAAATGGCTGTATACTAGATACCGATAGCTGGAAGACAATCTAGAGTTCGGGACCAAGGACCATGTATCCCGCAATCTTCTCCGCTACCTTGACAAAATAAATATGAGGTCTCAATATCTTAGTGTACTCTTCACTGTATAGAAGGGACCGCTGACGCGAGCTTGCGGAACTTCCCGTGCGTGAAGATCCCACCATATACTTGTGCGCTTGAGACCCCCGAAAGTCCCGGCTTAGCGTCGATGATGACAACAGGTAATAGAATCAGAAGACGAGAGAAATGAGAATTCATTAGCTCACGCACCTGGAGGGAGGCCACGAGATTTATGACTCGGATATAGTACTCCTCCCACGAACTGACTCGGCCCTCAGTCAAGGTAGGTAACACACCAATAGATAAGAACATGACATCTCTGTCGTCCTCCGAAGTGGCCCACCTGCTCTCTCGGGACAAAAGGAGCCACGGTTCAGTTACGTACGTTGGTGGAGTAGCCTCGCTTGGCGCCTCTCCTTATGGTGTTCACGTGTGAGGTATTGTAGAGTTACCCAAGGGTCTGGCCCGGAGTATCATCGAAGCTACTACGGATTACCGAAGCCGAAGCGGTCGATGCAGCCACTTGGCCTCTTTGCATGACTAAACTAGACTCCAAAACCACTTTATCCCAATTGGCGGTGACAATTTGCGCCCAATTTTCATAATTACCATGGTTCGCTGGTATTGGTTCATCGAGCGGTAGTTGATGGCAGCAGCCGGTATTTTCTGGCCTATTTTCCTCTTTCCGTGGGGTTATGACTTGCAGCAGGCTCACCGGAGAATAGCGTCCAAGGCAAGATGACTAACAAACTAACCAAGCGGACCACCCGCCTATACTCGAATGCTCCAAAGGCAGGACATTCTTACCATGTCGTGAAACACTTAGATGCTGACTTTCTGCATAGAGTTAGTATACCACTGTTGGTGAGGCTGAACTGCAACGTTGAGATGGTGCTAGCGACTTGTTATCGTGAGCTCCATCCAAGAATCGAACGAAGAATCCAACTCCCCACACAGCCCACCTTACCTTCCAACGGGCCCACAAGGAGAGTACTCGATAACTGATAACTACCGGGCTACAGGGTATAAACCGTTAGAAACTCCCGTATGGCTCATGAATCCAAGTTATAACCCCGCCTACTCGCAACGTTGTCGTTCCTGGCATTCAGTTCCTGGACAAACTGACCAAACTACCCCAGGTTTCAGTGTCCTTCTAGCATCTGGTCCGTCGTGCTGTTGCTCACGATACTTATCTTCCCAGGCCGCTGGGTTTCACACCTTTCTCTTCCGGAAGGACCGAAAACCGAGTGGTGATGCGGCAGCGTTATTGGAGGTAAAACATCTTTGTGTGCTTCCTAATTCGGCAAGCTCCAGGACCCTGGTCTCCACCCCGCCGATCAATGACCACCGCTCTCGTGGGGATCGTCTGCCAGGGTATCCGAGTCTGTCGCGGAGCATCATGCAGCAACTCATTTTCCCCCTCGACACACATTTTCATATATCCGCGGCTCAGCTGTCCTCGCAATGGACATAAATGAACTGAGACACATTCCAACAATAGACTTCTACCAGAATACCTAACCCGAAGCACGACGATCCGGGTAGTTGACTTACAATTATCACAGCAGAGGCGGGGTTACCATCCCGGCCACCACCCACGCTCCGTTATGGCCACCTCGCTTATTATCCCGGAATGCCCGGGTCCGCGGTTGTAAAGGTTCCGCTGCAAGGCATACGCTAATGAGTCCCAGAAATGGTTTGCTCCCGACAAGGACATACGTATTCAGGCAATTCTAGCGACCCCTCGGATTGGGCCGACAAAGTTTTCACCATCTCTAAGAATTTATCCAGGTTTCTATAGCGCCATGTGAAACCGGGGGCCTCTGTCCCGTTAAACCGGATGGCCCCGAATGCGTGCGTACATATATATTGATCACATCCAGGTAGGTAAGGAATGGAACAAGAATGATGTCATCATTGTTTGTCTCAGTCAAACTTCAATACTGAGCTTACTATTCATAGTAATCGGTTTGTGTGTCAAGCTCCGACAGCGTTGCGCAAAATTCTGCGCAGAGCCTGCTCAGAATGAATCCGTAGTGTCCGCAAGAGCCCAGCTGAGGCTATTTTAGGGCAATAGCAAGGCTCAAGCGGACCTGTATTACTAAGAAGGACGAACCAGAACCGTCGAGCCTACAGTGACCACTAAGTAATTGGTCATTGGTCACCTGACCTTTGTGTATCTGCCTACTTGAAGCAACAATGGAACCGCTTGTCTCACGCTGTCCGGTTAAACGGATCACGTCGGAGCTAGTCACGGCGATTATCGGACGTTGATTAGTCCTATAGCAGCATCTCCCCTGCCCATCTGGATTCCATACTAGACGTCTTACTGTGCACCATGGCACAACACTCTCGCTTGTCAGATCCGGTTAGCCTGGGATCAGAGGGATCTAGACCGACGAGACAGGTACTACTAGAACCAGAGGGGCACCTTTGGCTCCGCCTTGCCTATCAGCTCTTCCCACTTGGATTCCAGGCTTGTTCCCTCTCGACAACGTGCCTTCTAGCAACATACCACTGGTTCGAGGGCGCTTCATCCTCACGTGGGGCTCGGGTAGAAACCAGGGCGCATATCACTTACGTTCAAGGCGTGCTCGTAGAGGCCTCGAGGAGGAATCTCCTAGAAGAGCTCGGAAGAGCCAAAGCGGCCGCCCGGTAGCTTTTCTAGCTGTCTACCTATGTAGAGAGATGAGAATTTAAACCGATCCGGCATCGTTCTACCTAGTAGGAACATATTGATAATTAGGTAGCCCAGTCCCATACATCCCGCAGGGGCGGCACAAATGTCAATGCTGTCCGCGCCGGAGTACGACCGCCTATGCGTGTAGACATGTCTCCATGATTCCAGTCCGGCTATAGGTAGTCTTCTCCAAATATGCAATATGGCTAGGAGAAAGGAACCAGAGCCAAGCGGCGTTTCCAGAAGAAACTATCATGCGTCGGAACTCGAAGCGGATGTTCCCACCGAGCAGCGGAGCGAGCAGACCTTGGCCCCCGACCTGGAGGGACAGCGAAACTCCAAAGGCACCTCCCTTCATTATCTTCAGCGTCCAGCTTCCCGATATCATCATTTTTTTTCGGGGTGGGCCTGGGTTGCAGCCAGTCGGGGCATAAGTAAAGAGATAGCCTACCTCTACCACGACAAACCTGGAATATTCGCCAGCTGCTTCTTTACGGCAAATAAGCAAGCCATACGACCTCACTCTTCTCCCTCGTCCATGCTGTCCCTGGTACTCCAGACCGACGAATTGCAGCCCGACGGGGAGCCCGTCGTCCGTAATACCAGGCGGGACCGTGATGGCCCGGGAGACGCGTCCGGCTCGCGAGGGACGCGTTTACGGGAAACTCGGCGGTTTCGAATCGACCGTTTGTCGCGTCTTCGAACCGGGAAGGCGGGATCTGGACGTCAGGCAGCGCGAGAGCATCGAGGCCCAGGGACGCCATGGGGCAGTCTGTCTTTCGCTTGAACTAGTCCCGCTGCTGGAGCCGGTCGGCGTACGTCAGGTCGCCATTCTGGTCCGAGGGTTCGTGCGCGATCCCGCATATCAAGTCCAAGTAGGGCTCCGGCGGCTCCTTCGGCAAGATGTCCTCCATGTCCTTGGAGAGGTGCGGTTTCGTCGCCAGGAAGGAATTGAGATCGGTCCGCCAACGCAGCAGGTACGCCTGAATGTAGTTTGTAAGTAATGATCGAGATTGTCAATGACGTCGACGAAAGCCATACGTGCTTCCTGTAGCTTGCTCATGTTGTACACACAACCGTGTCCACGGCTTTGCAGTAGGGAGACGAATCTGGTCCGAAACATTGCATCACCACGCCTGTCTTGGCCTTTTTGAGCTTCTCCGGTCCCTGCCCGACGTTCGAGGTATAGCTACCGCCCCCTTGGAAGCCCGAGTGCGGCTGCCGCGAGACCGGTGAACTCGTCCCTGGGATCAAAGCCCACCAAACAATCCAGCATTAGCGTACAATCCGTCACGGCCCTCGCCATAGGACCCGGTGCATCTTGGAACTTTATATAAGTTACAGAAAGATGACGGTACCCGAATCGATCCGCCCGTGCCCTCGGCCGCGGCGAGGATAGTGAAGTTCGCCGCTACAGCTGCATCTGAGCCTCCGAAGGAGGCACCGGTGTCGTCGCCGAGGTTGTAAGGGTTCTTCATGAATTCGTAATCGGTTGCGCCATTGGCATTGAGCCAGACAGCCGCCCATTCGATCATGGTGGTCTTTTCGAGGATGGCGGCCCCGGCATCTTTCAGCTTCGTGGTTGCGAATGCGTCCTCCTCGGGGAGGTGCAGTAAGCATTACATCACAGTCTACCCATCTCCCAGAAAAGAAAGGTGACACATCGTTCTGGACATTCAATCTGTATAAGAAGTGACTTGCCAACCTAATCGACCATCTTGGTATCCAGAACGGGTTCCACCCCTTTGGCCAGAGCTGGGGCGGTATGTTCGGTGGTGAATATACCTGTTCTCAGCCCAAAGGACTCAGAAGTTGGACATCTCCAGTGGACCCGCAAGCATTCCCCTCCTGGTAAAAGGGTATGATACCCTGATCGCGCAACTACCTCGTGACGTCCGCGGGACGTTGGAGGATTGCAATAGACGCGGCGATTATGAAAGCGAAGAGTTTGAGAAGGCGGCCGCCGTCTTCTACGCGCGACATATCTGCCGGCTCGACCCACGCCCTGAGGAAGTCCTGTGTGCTTTCAAGAATCTAAAGGAAGATCCAGCTGCATATCTGACCTTGTAAGTGTTGGTTTTTCAGTATTTTGAACAACTCTTCGCCGAATAAGCCTCCATGGTGCGTTGGGGCATTGCAATACCAAGTGCATTGAAGTGGTGTTGGATTCTGGCTGGACTGCAGTGTACTATAGATGGGACTAGTAATATGATCAACAACCTGTGACGAAGCAATGGGAAGTATTGGCGCAAATGAACTGGCATCGTATACCAACAGACAAGGACCTTCCGAATTTGTGATCCTCGGCTCCTTTAAGAATTGGGAGATCGGGCAGGAGGCTCGCAAGATTGAGGCCGAGACACTTATTCTGAATGGGAGGTACGACGAGGCGACAGATCTTTGCATGGAACCATGGTTTAGTACCATCCCCAAGGTCAAGTGGGTGACCCTTGAGAACTCGAGCCATATGGGCCGCTGGAAAGAGCGAGAGCGGTATATGGAGGTTGTTGGGTCTTTTCTTATGAGCTAAGCCAGTGTGGTTTAAGGGGTACTGAGCGCATTATAGCAGAGAACAATAGGGTGTGGTCAAATAGGACTATATGTCCTCTTCTCCATTTATAGTCGAGGGTCATGAAAGGCTCGTTTCTAGATCAGTTGACCGGAAATCGCCAAGTTCCCTACGGATTTCACTCCACTCAGGATCGGAACCGACTTAAACGATTAACGAGCATGTTCCCGTAAAGGGTTGATGTTGAAGATAGGTCGAATGCCCGTTGGATCCCATACTATGTGACCAGCATTTAGGGCTTGAGAACTTGGCAACCATATACACACAGAGGTGTGGGTCGTCTTACCCCTATTCCAACTCCTATTGCAACCCATATTCTACAGTTTAGGCGAAGCTTCAGACGTCTCCTGAATGGGATAGATCTGGGACAATGCATTAAGGGCGTGAAATACAATGTTATCTCCTCAATAAGGCTCAAACCCTCAGAGGCGGGCAAAAATGAACGGGTTCAAGAATCAGACAGAACCACATGCACGGAAAGCTGATGTAGTAAACTAAACCCCTTTAATTCTCTTTAAGGACTCTGGATGTTCCTTTACCTAACTGTTTCATAAGTGTTCGACCTTTCCTACCGAGTTGTGACTGTACTCCAGCTAACGTCATATTCGACCACACCCGCTAACAATGACCGTTATAGATGTCGTCGCACACGGCGTGTGCGTGTCGGCGGCGGGAAGAGTGTACCATTCAGGCCGCAGCCAGGGGCCACACAAGATGAGACTGTATGAATGTACCTGATCTTGCCTGACTCAACCCTGAACATATGGCTATCAGGCATATGCTGATCCGGGACTGTGCGGTCCAAGCCCGGGAATCCCAGGAACATGTCCACAACACCCATAACTTCGTCCACCACGTAGCGACGGTTCGTGACAACGAGGGTCGACGGCATACCCGCCGCCGTGCACGAGTCGCCGGTCAGGTTGAGCGGGGCGGTGGAGGCGCCGCCCTCGAGCCGTGAGCACGGGACGCTGAAAGGAACTTCGACGCTGGCGTTCATGAAGCGGTTGAAGTAGGCATCACCGGCCGCCTGGATGGTCTCGCGGGAGTCCCGCAGCTCCTCGGGGATCGGATCCCAGTTCTCGACGGAGTTCCAGTAGAGGTACCCCGTCGCGTTGAACAGCCAGTCGCCCTCATCCGTGACGATCGACTCGATCAGCTTGATCCGGTGGATATCCGTGTACAGGATACGCGTGCCTATGACATAGGGGTGCGGGTCCGAGGCGGCGATGATCTCCGTAAAGGTCGCGCAGTTTTCCGTGTCGTGGACGCTGCGGTCGTGGTCGATCTTGATGGGGGTCGTAAGCACGCCTTCGTGAATGTCGACCGGCTGCTCGTTCTCTGTGTACGTGAGGTTCCCTACGGACATGCTCGATACTGCGGTGCTGTTGCCGCTAGCTTGAGCCGCGACGTAGGTTTCTGTAGCTCCCATCAGAAGTTCCCGATTGCAGCGAGCGGATGCTGTCGCAATGAGCGACAGCCCGGCGGCGACAGCAGATATATACATGTTGTCGTTCTCCCTTCAGTGATATGGACCGTCGAGACTAATGGACAGCCATGCAGGCTACAGGTCCTGGTTGACCCATGTAGTCTTACAGGATTTACCTCACCTTTTATAGAGCCCAATGGAAGCGACGTGGCGGCCGGTATTGGCACCTGCAGTCGACGTTATACTCTTACTCCATGTTGCTTTGGCCCCGAAGGTATCAGAACTGGCAAAACGATATAGTCCAAACAGGCTCACCCGTAATATTTCTACGTTATAGGTAGTATCGAGACTTTTAGCAAGTCCGGTAGATATACCTGCATATGACTAAGTGGAGAGGGGCATTTCGGCACTGTTGAGAAAAAGGGGGGATCCGCAGACATGGTGAATGTGTTTAACCGGTGAAGCTCCTGATTGGCCATAGGATCTGAAATATGCTCAGGCCATTCTGGATATTGACTATGGTCTACCAAACCTACCTCGAATCCGCTGTCCAATCTCAGCCGAACCTATCCTATCCGGGTTCGAGGCCAATCCAATTAGGCACTCATCAGCGGGATTCGAAAACTCAGGGCTGTCCCAATCATTTCTCATTGTCACAAAGGGTCAATCCTTCAGGGTCATGGCCGCCTCTTTCAACACTTCGGATTATTGTCAAGGTCGTACCTCATGAATCAGCGCCAACGAGCATGCGATGGTCATCTACTTGCAATGACTGAAGGTTTGATCTACCAGGCGTGCCAGTATTTATCGACTGCACATTCCAATACCTGCGGGCAAGGTATCCCAAGTCAGGCGCAGAGCGTGTACTCTGCTCGTTTCACTCATGCAGCATCGGTTTTGCTGATACTGTATTCACCCATATCATATCAGTTGGCCGACACGTTATTATTCTCTCAGATTCAAGGTCATAGGTCGAAGGGCCGACGAAGAAGTTCTAGGAACCGTCCCATGTGTTGAGGTCGGTATTAGATCATAGGTTCTATTTTTGTACAATTAAAACAGGACGTGGATGTACAGGAGTAAGGACGGTGATGAGATCTGATATGGCGAGCGAGCAGAACTAACTTTCGCGAGCCTTGGTTGACCTTTCGGCAAGCGATTATCAACCTTCGATAATAATAAGGATGTAACAGGCATATATTACTTATAATGCCATGAGTCCTAGGGCTAGGACACCAGATGAGGAAAGATAGCTCATGGGAACTCTACTTCGGGACCTTACAATGCACGACTCTTCACCCCCTATCTAGTCTCAAATCACCATGGAGCAGTTCAAGGTCCAGAATGTGACGAAGCAAGCGAGAACTTTACAAATAGCTCAGCAAACTTCCCTGTACTATAAGAGTGAGTGGTTCCTTATATTTTGCGGAGCACCACCATCTAAACATCAATGATATCATCTAAAGCCTCACAGTTATCAATCCTTGTTGAGATCAACTGGACTGGACGACTTCATACGAAAGCCATCAAAAAAAGATCGCTTCTCTCACGGCGAACCACAAAGGTAGATAGTAAAATGCTGACCAAATGCGGTAATATTAAGCGCGGAAAGATTAGCTGCACTCCCTCTCGCCCCCCTGAAATAAACCCCCAAAGATATCCCAGATATGGGGTGCAACTAGAGATGGCATGCCAGGTTTGGGGGCGGAAACGCGCCTAGCACGTCAGGCAACAAATCTTTGCCGCCTAGTTAATTGCCACCACTCAATGTTACCTGCCTAGTTGACTCAAGTACAAATACAACCCCCCTTCACGCACGATATATGAAATAGCCGTATCTGAATTTTAGGGGCCGAGGGCTTGTGCGAGGCTCGCAGTAGGGTCGGTCTTCGGGATCTACTCGTCAATGCGGCCTACTATGGGTTCCGACGATTATAACGGATGATTCCTTGGGGACCCGGGGGCGCTTAAGCGCATGTCATTGTGTAAGCGTAGCGCTTCCGAGAGAATACTGTGGACTGAATGTAATGTGACTACGGATGCATGCTAACTGGCTATCCCTGCAGGTCACATGGTGGGATGTAATCGAAGCCGGAGGAATCAGGAATAGGGTTCGATCGGGTCTGCCCAACCTTTCTATGGTTTCTCACCATTCATTATTCTTTGCCGTCATCTACGTAGAAGAACCATTAACCGTGGATCTAGGCCATGGCCCAGATCTCTTGCTATACCGGGACGCACGTTCGTTTCAGCCAGTTCAGTAGAGAGTTCTAAGTTTACGGTTCGGCCCCCATGTTACGTACTTCACCAGCATTGCCCAATGCTCGCTTCCGTTCCTACTGCTCTCTGTGATACAGTCGACCTGCCCAGGTAGTACTCCGCCTGCTTACTACAAAACGCTGCGATGTTCCGACGATTGAAGTGCAAGGATCCCATGGCAAGTTTCATTACGGATTCATATGCTATCTGCGAAGGATCCGGATTGCCAAGCTCCAGGCCCGCGCGGATACCCTCATTCGCCAACAAGCACCCTATTCAGCTGCGGTTGTTTGGGGGTTGACGCGCTTCCCGGTCGCCGTCCCTGCCCATAAGGCTTACTTGGGGCAGCTAGCAGACAATCGTAGATTGTGCCTTGCGTAAGGATACGGCACAGCTATTCATGGCTTGTGTAACCCCGACAAGGCTTGTTGTGTTGCTACTTTATTGTTGGGGGCTCCCGTGCTTCTCGGTGCACCTAACGCTATTCACCTGGAAGAACTTCGTCCCCTTTCGCTCACTTCTATCAGGCAGCATAGAGCAAAAATCGACTAGCGGGCAGGACGAGTGTCTGCCAATTTTGGGGCTCTAGACATGCAGAGCGCCACTATTTGGTTCTCAGGGGGAGATTTGACATCGAGTTGACACATCCCGTGCTTACCACTGGTGGCCGGAGGGTGGATGAGCTTAGGCATGGACGCGACACAAGTTCCGACTCCCGGTCACATGTGCGAGTACTACTCGCGCGAGAAGTATTCAGTCGACTACCCCAGTTTCAGTCCGGGTGGGCCTTCAACGACTGATGGGAAACAATGGGGAAGTACTGATCAGCAATGGGAAAGCAGCAGACAGCAGTGGGTGGCCGGACAAGCCTACCCCGAGGGGGACACTCAAGTCGTCGATTTTGCTGCACCAAATGGACAGACCTGGGAAAACTACGCTATAGGGGATGTTGGGCAGGGAGGCCATGTCTCCGACAGCTCAGGTCAGTTTATTACAAGCCCAAACTTCAATAACGAGGGACCGCCTTTAACTCCCGCCCCTCAAACGCCATATCCGCATAACCAAATGACTGCCGTTGGTAGACCATCGCCTCTACCGCTGCTCCCACCGGAAGAGGAGAAGCAGGCTCATCCCGTGCCGTATTGTGGCCTCATGCGACGGGATTTCTGGATCCTGATCGCAATAGTGACACTGCTCCTAATCGGAGCCATCATTGGCGGTATACTGGGAGCAGTAACAATCAATAGAAACGAAGCTGCGGCCGCCGCTGTTACCGGTACCAGCCATGATCTGCCGACTACTACACCTACGCCCGTCCCGACAGCCACCTTCCGGGGGCCAACTGGAACGGAGAGCGGTCTGCCACGCGAGGACCGATCGATCGCAGCTTCGACAGTGGAGAATAAATCCACCGAATCTAATTACCAAGTTGTCTATCAAGACCTTACCACTCTGGACCTGAGGTACCGTCTGGTCTGGAACGACAGGCCAGCCGACGAGCAAAATCTGACTCTGCGGATAAAACCCGACAAAGGCACTCCGCTCGCGGTTGTGGCCGCGAATTCGACTGTCAGTGATAACATCTTCCTTCTCATTTTCTATACGACTTGTACGGACCTGTCAAACGCTCCGCTGCTTGCCGTGGCATGTCTGGATTGCATTCCGGGGGCCCCAAATTGTAACGAAGTTTCCAACAATCCCATCCCCGAGTCACACGACCTGGCGCATACGTCCAGTATAGCAGCTGTCCTCATGGAAGACGGCCGGTCTCTCCGTGTCTATTACCAGGCGGAAAGTGGCTCTATATGGGTCCTTCACGGAAACATAGCGGATGTACATAAGTGGACCACGTCTCGGCTCAGTGAGTCTGCCATGGTCGGCACCTCGATTGCCGCATCCATCCAGAGATCCCCGGGTAAGCTCCAAGTCATATTTGTGTGTGGGGAGATGAAGCTCCTGAGGTCTCTCGAATATGACGATGTCTCCGGTGCGAACGGAGGTAAGTGGAGATGCAGTTAATCCATTGAACTTCGGTCAAACTGATCCTTTACAGGATACATCATAGACGAGACACCAGGCTCTGCCTGGTCGACGGATGCAAAGTTCGTCGCCTCCTATAGACGAGCCACCGACACGAATCACATCCATTATGTGTCGCCGACTCAAAGGCGGCTTGTCCAGTACTCGAGGACGGGAAATAGCTCCGAGTGGACGGCCGAAGCAGAGCTAAGTCAGTGGGGAGCGCCACAGAGCGGTCTGGCCGCTGCCGCTTGGGACGACCAACTTCGGCTGATATACGAGGACGAAGAGAAGATTGTCGAGTCCACCTTGTCCGGGAGTGACTGGGCGGGTCCTCTGGAATTGGCCCCTTAGTCCTGACACTTCCAAGACGCCTAATACACATGCGGTGGCGTTAGGGTTGTGCTGGTATGGAGACGGACATTATTTGTGATACTGCCACTGCATCTTCTCTAGGTCAAGATACCCCTTTATAACATGTATAGTCGAGACTTTGCCCGAGGTCACGTTTCGGCTGCCTCATGGGAGATGAGGATTTCATTATGCTGGAAAAAGGGGCCAAGATATTTTAGAGAGCCCATCAATTATTGAATCTAAGAACGAATCCGTAGTTTAACACGCCCTCGGTCAGTTATCCCTTGCTCTCACTAGGGCTAAAAGTTCACTAACTACTGGTTATAATCCTGTAATTCTTCACTTAAGCTCTTAAGGATAATATGGCAATGGCACCATTGCCGCGAACGGCCGCAATTTTAGTCTTCAGAACTAACTTGACGATTTCCATACTGGATCCAAAATCTTCATCCTTATATATTATTTGGCTCCTAGTATAACTCTTGGGGCTCTATATCTCGCATTTTCTTACTTTCGGGTATAGGGTTAGCGGATAGGGTATAGAAAAGGAGCGGAATAGGAGCTGGAAAAGGGGTTAAAATAGTTGGTAAGAGGACCCACACAACCATATATGTATATATAGCCGCGTACTCCCTACGCCCTCAAAAAAGCCGATCGTGGTTCGGCCCCTCAAGGGTCCTCATTACCCATAGCCCAACTGCTAAAACCAAACTACGGGGCGCAAGACGCTCCGACAAGAAGGCGTGTGGCGGTGAATGGGAACGCATTATTCCAACGGAACCGTTCGTACCCAGGACAGACTGCGCGGTTTATATAAAAGCATGTCCATGGCCCACGACTCATACCTATGGTACCGTGGGCCAGCTCATCAGGACGCATCTCTGAACCGACAAGCAAACAAGTGATTAAGACCTGTAGACTCAGTAGTCAGCTGTGTGAAAGGAACATAGAGCAGACAAACATACTGGATAACACTGGATGGAGGTCGCGGGGAGAAGAAAGGTGAATCAGGTGCTGGAGGGGGCTAATACGGGACCCCAATAGACTACTAGGTACATGAGAGGTGGCCATGACAATGAAATGGAGCAGGGATGCAAGTAAAGCAGGGAATTTGGACGATAGAATAACAAGTTCCACTACAAAAGCATACGTTGATGCTCAAGCAAAAGGGAAGCAGTGAATCAAGGGGTAAATCGGCAACCAGAACCGGTATGTAAAGGTCGAAGCCGGTAAGTGCATTGCCCATGTGAACAGAACAGGAGCACCAGACGGCTGAGAAACAGAGCAGGGCGGGACTCGTCCATCACACTTCTGGGACAGACTCATAACGGACATAATGGCCAAGCCGGTGAATAAATACAACCTAACCGAATCACGCCATAGAACAGAAGCTTTGCCCCAGGGCGAGTGAATCGCTCGATTACGGGAAAGAGCCTAGAATCGGATGGACGGCGGCGCAACCCCTTCTAACACACAGGCAAGCGAATACCCAAAACCATTCGCTCGACGGGATGCCGGCATCAGAGAACCACAACCTGCTCGTCACCGTCGTCTTTACGTTCCACTTTGAGAGCAGCAAGGCGCTCTCCTACTATGGTTTCGTGTAGTACCTCAGTGTCGATGCCGATGGGGAGGGCTCCGGAAGCGGTAAGCCTGGCCGCATTCAAGGAGTATTGAGAAACGCCGCAACGTCTCAAAACCAGACAGAGCTATAGACAGAGAGCCACCCTTGTTGACATCGCCATTGCGGGTTCGACATTGGTTGTTACAGACGGATTAGGTGTACACAACTTCCTGATATGATCACATGCTAACTGGATATTGGATCGAAGTGGCGGGCTTAGCACAGCGTTCAAGAAATTGGCCTGCTCCAGGGGCCGCTGCGACTTCGAGGGACACCAGGATGCTTCATTCTATCTTCTTTTACTGTCACCAACGTCCAAACTAAACATCTTGCCGAGGCCAACACCCGACCATCTACGTACCGAAGCCAAGTGAGGCAACGTATCCATAGCTAGCAAACAGCGCGAGACCTCGTTCACTCTGCAACCATACACACCATCACGCACCAAGCATAATCGTCAAAAGCGATACTATCAGATTATTTTTATTCAGTCAGTGCCAGATAGCAAGCCGTAGGTACTCTGTTCATCCTACTCTGCCTCTACCGCACGTCCGTCTGTCTATTTAGGTAATCTCCGGGTATAGAAATACCAAAAAGGGCAGAATGCCAGTTAGCCAGCGATCTAGCGATCCAAGCTCTTCGAATTTGACGACGAGACGGAGCGGACACTACTAGATAGGCAACCTATACAGAATAAACACCAATCGTCCGCGTTGGGGGTATGAAAGCTCGAGACTCCGCGCAACGAAACAGAAGGAAGCAAAGAGGTATAGAAGGAGAAACGATGAAGGGTTCCAGAAACATGCTTCTAATGGTAATGAACTTCCATGGCTCCCACCGATGGGGACAGCAAATGCTCGCGTTGCGCAGGGTTGCGGCTCCACCCCTTTTTCTTGCTCATAACTACCGTAGTCCGAAACCCTCGCTCTCGTACACGGCCCTCCAGAGCAAGTTCTCGAGCCTGTCCCTAGTCCTGTAGCGGTAAAGAGACAGCTGGTTGAAGCAGGTCCGGGCGGTGGGGAACCTTCCCTCGTCCTCGCCGAGGCAGTTGATGCGGATGACAAGGGAAGCGGCGCCCGTGGCAGGGATACGGTCGCTGCCGGTGATGAAGGACAGCAGCCGGCGCTGCTCCTTGGGGGCAGCCCGCTCGAAAGTATTCCAGAACCACCGGAGGGCCGGCTCTAATTCGGGGACTGAGCCCTTGGGCCAGTTCGTGTACTCGGCGACTGCCTTGAGCGAGATGATGTCCAGCGGCTCGTCCGAGCCGCGGACGAGGAGCTCGATCTCCTCCGGACGGAACAGCGACAGCGCGTTGCCCGCGCAGACGGTGAAGAAACCCCGCTTAAATGGCTCGAACTGGCGGCTGACCGACGTGTCGAGCAAATATCTCACGTAGAGGTCGACGTACTCCCGCCGATTAGAGTTTGTCACCATCCTACTTTCACCTCCGGGTAGAAGAGGGACCCTATGCCGTTGGTCGTATCTCTCCACCTCAATGACGAAATCGAGACAGAATGTTGACTGCACGTCACCTTCATATTCCAACAGTTGCCGAAGACCGCGTGCAAGGACCGGACGGTATTCTGCCAAGTCGTCTAAAGTATAACTCATGGTAGGACGAGGGTGTGCTGGCGAGCCAGGTACCGAAGCAGGGCCGGATGCAAGCAGCTTTCGAAAGGCGAAAGGGGGTAGAGCAACGTCTAAGATCGTGGAATTGTAAATAGCCAAACCTAAGACCACCCCGACCAGGAAAAACTGATCAGACGTCTCAAAGCTGTTCGGGTTAAAGTAGCAGAACTGCGAGTCATCGTCATAAACAAAAAGACCTAAGACTGTTAGCAGTGAACGATCCTAGCGTAGACCCAAGGTGGACCCACCGTGGTCAGGGTTGAAGACCTCCCTCACTAGGAGGAGAAACCATTCCTTGCGAAGGCCTCCAGCATCGACACCCTCCTCCCCTTGAAACTCGATCCGCAAAGCCTTCTTTATATCCTCGCTACCGCTCCCGACAACCTCGCTCACTTGTTTGAGGCTGTCGTCTACAAGGCAGTCCCGGCGGATATTGAGGACGAGGTGCTGAGCATATTCTCTGCGACTCAATATGCTGTCAAAGAATGCCTCCCTGGCTTTGCCTCTCATCTGACGTTTTGCGTCGTGCTCGAGAATCTGGATCTTTGCCCAGATGCTGAGAAAGAAGGGATATTGACAGAAGGCGAACTTGCGACTCTTCGACTCCCACATTTCAAAATCCCCTTTAAAATCCAAGCTGTCTACCAGACTATTGTAAAAGTCGCTCGTTGCCAGAAGGTGACCATGATTGCGCCCATCAGAAGCGTCTTGACGCCGAACATGCGTTAACCCATTCGCAGCGAATACTAGAGCCATGACCTTCGCTGCGGCTTTGATTTGCCAATCATCGGTGTAAGCAGATCGCTTCGGTTCAGTCGGTTGCTTGTCTTTCTTGGATGACGTAGATGCCTCTAGAGCCGCATGCAGGCTTGCCGGGGTGTTCGCCGAGCGATTGTTCGGCATCTGTGGAACTAGGCCGCCCGTCACGTCGATATTGGCCTCAATCGTCTTCTCACTCACTCGGGTTAGCCTGTAGGTAACAAAGCTACCAACAAGGTCTTTTATCTGGAGAAAGAGATGCTCCGGCAGTTTTGATAACCAGGCGATCAGATACTGGTGACATTGTTCCGAGGAGTTGGACAAGAGACCAATAATCCTCTTAATGATGCCTGAGTGTCGCCCGGCAGATCCTTGCGCCTGGCGCTCGGATTCCAATTCCCTGGCGGCAGCCTTGCCTTTACCGAGATGCCGAAACCGCCCATTGTAGCTTTCGCAGCCAGACAAAAGGAGAGGATTGGCTAGCATCAACAATAGAAATCGCACATCCTGAGGTTCTCTCATCAACCTCCCCGGACGCTTCAGCAGCATTTCTGTGCATTTCAACAGAGCCCGCTGCAGATGCTCCTGGGCATCTAGCAACAGTACTTCGAATTGCCGCATTCCAGTATCGGCTAGGATGCCCAAAGAATCGAGCTGTGCCATTTCTTCATAAACATCATACCAGGATTCTGCAGCATTGATTATAGCATGATACCATTCCATCACTTCGCCCCAATCGATTTGCGGAGATCGTGAGGTTACAATCGATGGATGGTCATCCCTCGGCCGCGGATTGCCCCTCGTAGGTAACGTTTCCTCCTGGCCAGTCCACCAAGAGCCGTTCTCAGCAAAATCACCCACAAGCAGCAGCTTAGCGTCAAGCTCGGACAACATCGGGTCATCGGGGACGACGAGTCGTTGTTTTCTCGTCTCCGGTGCCCGCCGCTTTACGACTTCGGTCACTCTTCTTGGGCTAACGCTCGGGCGTCGAGTAACAAACGACTTGTTGACACAGGCGTGTGAACTGAAACAGAGGACCAGGTATTCTTCCACTTGCTTAAACAATTTCTTGGGATCCAGTTCTGACGACTGAGAGTTCACGCGGTGATCATCTCGGTGTGGCCCCGTCGTAGGCGGAAAGGTTGCACTCCTCCCTTCAGGGTAGGATGTCGAATATGACCTTACCGTGGGCGAATCTGCACTCAGCGGGTTCGGCTGGATAGAAAGGTCTGCAAATTCGTCGAAAACTGCATTATAGACGAAATTAGACCGAGTTGCGCCTGAAGATGGCGAGCGACCGTGATTGCTCCGTAGTTGACCGGGGGCCAAGTGATGATCGGGCGGTCGAGATGTCAGCCGATCGGGCCGCGGTGTAGCTGCCGTCTGATCGCACTCCAGATGCTGTGATATAAAGTACCGCAATGACGAACGTAGACACTGCCTGATCAGGGTCTTCGTGTGCTCCAGAGATATTAGGTTCGCTGGGTCGGTTAGTTGTTATAGGGACACCATCACCCACGAGGAAAACGTACGACTTCTCACATCTTGCCGCGAAGGACTCGAGTCGCTTTCGAATGGGTTGCGGGGATCTCTGCTTGGCGGCCGCGCGCTGTTCTGTGCCGGCTCGGGAGGGAGTGGCTTGAGGTCGTTTATCGTCAAGCAGATGGTACACCTGAATGTCAGGAGCTCTTTCGGCCACCGTACCAGACTGGAACACGTCATGCAGTTCCCAGTAGCGAAATCGGTAGGCCCACGAGGAGCACTCCTAGTTGTCATCGGCTGGGTTCGCGGATTCGGCTGGGGTTGGGGGCTATAATCAACCCCCGAGCCAGAATCATCATAGCGCGAATGGTCAACCTGACCGGGAGCTTTCTTCTTCTTGCTAGAAAAGATGTTCGGGAATGGATGGCTCATTGAACGGGAATGCGGTGCAGGTCTCCTCGGTTTTGAAACTGGGGCAACAACAACGTCGTCTTCGTCGGAGCTCGAGTCGGCATGAGCGGGTTGGTTACGCAGGAAGCCGAGATTGGGTCGTCTGGTTGGGTTGTTACTTGGCCGACGCGGTGGAATACTTGATGAATGATCGCGAGTGTAGAAGTAGTCGCCGCCGCGTTGGCCAGCAGAAGGAGGAAAAGGGGGAGGAGGAGGAGGTGGAGGACGGGTTGGACGGGATGCCATTTCTGATGGCAGTTGTGGTTAACGCGAAACGGGGAAACTCGGAGATGTTGGGCAGAATAAGTGGCTGCCACTCTGCAATTTAGACGGAGGTTCCAGCTCCCTAATTAGACGTTATAGCTGCACTCACGAGACCTCAGACCCAGGCAGGGTCGCGAGAGTTAGAGAAGGCACTATGTTGCGTCGACTTCAAGGCAGCTCTGTTTGTCTGTGGCAGCCGTTACCCGAGCTCGGAACGTGTAACCTTCACCAGAGAGGACCAGAAACAGAACTTGGAGCGTTCGAATGCGCAGTTTCCGGGGGTTACCAAGAAAGGACCGGCCGTTTTGAGTTAACAGATGCATACGATGACAAGACTAGGTAAAGTAGTAGGGCTGGATGGTCCGGGAAATGTATAGACTTGCATATGTACGTCTTATGAGAGGTCTCGATCGGCGCAACCTTTATTAAAGGTGAAAACGATAATATTATTGTTACCCGTCCTCGTAACGTCTGGTTGACTGGGGATAAAAGTACTGATGCTCCAGACTCCTAAGCCCAGCCAAGGCTTCGTCGTGACAAACCATTGAGGGTTTAAGTTAAAGGAGTGACGATAAAAAAGCGAAAAAAGAGGTCGAACTCGGACACAGGCGCTGGTAGGTGTTGTTGAAGGAAAAGCATGAGCCCAATGCACTTCGACTCGATTCGGGTCTTATTGTATGTACAAAGTAGGTACCAAGACCTACTTCGTACGTATGTATGTTTGTAGCTGGAACTCGAAATAAATTCAAGGGTTTCAGATCGAACCAGCGAATCAGAACGTGTGCCGCTAACCGTGAACCACTTTTTGTGGGTCAGCCCCTGGACCTGGGAATCCCCATAGCCTACTGTAAGGGGTTACGACACTCAAGTACCCCGGGGCGCCGGCGGGTGATATCGCGGTCCCAATCAGCATAGGTTGGCATGGCTGTAGCGACGAGACGCGGTTAACGCAAGCTATTCACAGCCGCCTAGTCTACTGTAGGTAAGTGATACATGCAATAGTAACACCCCATGGCTGCCAAGGTGATGCTATCATGCCTCCTCTCCACTGTCGAATTCTTTGCAGATTGCAATCGTTATGTATGTAAGATCACCACGGTCCATTGGAGACGAACGGCTGGGGCGATGCACCCGACCACTTGGTCTGACCTGACAGCCTGATATCCCTCGGTCCATGGTTTCAGGGTTTGTATAACCCCCGTGTCGTGCAGTACCTTTTAGATACGTACAAACCGTTTGAAACCCGGTTATAGGTGATATCGGCCTACAGATCCGTTCACCATGTGGGGGCTCCCGAAGGTCAAACTCTCAAACACGAGATGCTAAAGCGAGTCCTCCCATCTCATCGGTCGAGCGAGCAACTATCGATATCAGAGCCATGGCTCTATGCTTAAATGCCGCGTAGAAAGAAGACTTCGAAGCCTACAGAGCGAGGCCACTGGCATCCTGGGTTGAGACATTGGTGTTTTCCGCAAACACCAATTATATGGGGGTCTTGCCGAGCCCGAGGGCATGACAAAGCAAGGCAACTTCGGCTCGAGACATTAATAAGGAAGGAAGGCTTGGTCAAAGCCATGAGTGAAGCGGGCCACAAGTTTCGGCCGGTGCTTAGCAGATATGCCTTCGTAGAAGTGCAATTTACGCGCCGTTGGATTGTTAGAAGGGGAAGTTGATAAAGACTCGGTTGCGCGCGAGCAGGCAAGCCACTACCGTCATTCTTACATAACGCGCATCTGCCGCAATGTCTTAAGCAAACTTGGCAATCGCCGACACCTATGACGCAGCTCGACCTGGATTGTATCACACGGCACTCCCGTCTCGAATAACTTGCTCCTTAATCTAGGAGAGATGGCGATTCCATAAGTACACATGATGAATCGGATTGCCCACAAAATTTACCTATGAACATTTAGTGAATACTACTAGCACCCAGCACGTAACTAATAAGCAAGTAGCCAGTATGACGGTTGAGTAATAACCCGTATATCTTTCTTCGAATGGAGTGCTAAGTAGAATGCGGTTGAGATGGACAGCTGCTACATACGTCTTCTCAGTCGGCAGCCCATGAATATTAGGCAGCTTCTACGTAATTACACGGCCATTAACGTCATATCGTCTCAGCTTGCTAAATATGCCAACATGTTTAAGTATATGAACATAAACTAGACTAAGTGAACAGAAACGTCTTCTCCAAAGCAACACGTTGGAAACCAATCCCCCTGAGCTTCTAAAGGTTCGGGTGAAGAAAAATCATAGAAGGAAAGCAATCCCAACTACACACACATCACAATCCCCCAGTTAAGTCATCATGGATTCAGCCGGTGCCGAGTCCGCCATGTCGAAGGACATGCAAGAGATCACGACGGGCAAGGAGGACATCTCCAAGAAGGTCCAAGGCCACAAGGCAAACCTCTCCAATCCTAGTAAGTAATATGTGCTTTCCCCTTCTATTTCTATCAACAACACCGTCTAATCTACAATTCACAAGACACCAGCGAGGAGTCAAAGCAGAACAGCCGTGAGGCTATCGAGCAGCTGGGCGGCGAGGCTGCCCACTACGGCAAGCAGGACGACCCTCGCAGCAAGAACGCGGCGGACAAACTCGACGGTAGCCGGGCGATGTAGGATGGTCGAGTGATTGGCTAGGAGGGAGACATGCATGAGAGGTCGTCTGTCTGCTAGACGGCCCGCCTGTGGTCTGCATGTTGTGTGTGCACCAATTTTCTGCGAGCCCATCTCTCTTGGTTTCATGCGGTGCACTATGACCGGGCAATCGTAGCATTCCCGGCACATCAGCAGAGCACGATTGCACAGTAAATTCCCCGTTAATGACAAATGATATTCGTCACGACACATGTCAGGATCTCGATTCTTCAGGAATATTTGGAACCAAGTGCATAGACACGTAATGAGTGACAGTCGCAACCCACTGTACCTACCTATTCACAAATATTAGGCACCTACGGTGCCGCAAGCCCACCCCCTTCCCCCAACACTAGTGAGATCTGTTTTAAGATAACTCAGCCCCAGACGGCAGGAAATACCCCCGGACAAACCACACAAAACTTCCGTATCCGTACGCAGACAAATAAGTACTGCCTCGCTCGCATGACGAAATGCCCGGCTTATCGCTCAACGGCCGCCGTTCATTGGATTCGTCGATCTATTTCGGAATGCTCCTTTGGAAGTACCGACTGGATTTTCAGAGTCAAGTAGAACTTTATAGGTATGGAAGTGGCCGACCTTGAAGCCATGAATTCATCCTACGGCCATAGCTAGTCGGGTGAATACTCCGTACCCCGTCCAGGCATGAAGTGCCTGTCTGTGCCTGATTGTGGCGTCTCGATCACATGCTTCAATCCTCGCGCAACGACGTGTACACAGAATGTTTTGCCATCTAACGGTAGGTAACTCAGGACCAACCTTTTTATTAAGCATGCCGCCCTGATCTACGACGCCTTCACGATTCGTCTTTTTAACATAGCCCGAGATCGCTCTTTCCTCTCGTGGTTGAAGTGTTCGTTCCTCGATTCTATCCAAGGTTTAGTCCAGGGTGACTCAACATACTGCTTTCATCTCAAGTTGAGGATTCCAAACAATCACTACAGTAGGCAAACGTCTAAGGCATATTGTTTGATTTCACTTGGCTACTTACTCATTTCTGTACAATCGTTCAGGGCATCCGTGACCCTCATCCCTTCTTCAGTGTCTATATGAGTCCTAGATCGACTTATAAAACCATCAGTCTTGAAACTGGCATGCAGTTCTCTGCGCCCGCCTTGACAACGTAAGCTCTCGAGTGACTTCCAGAATGGACTTGGCGCTTATTCAGCAGCACAAAATCAGCATGAATTTCGCTTTCCAGAACGTCGTCGGGTTCATCCTGAAACAGAGCAAACTCACCGTGTCTCTCATACGAATAGACAACATCACCGCAGAGTAAGCCACGCTCAGTATACTCCCTCTCCAGACTACAAGGGTAACATAGGAATAGCTCTTTCCATGTCTCGATCGAGGCGCGAACAACTAACACTGGCCCAGCCAGCGCCACGCTCTCGGCCTTCACAATTGACCTGTGCGGCCCCGCGGGCCGCTTCGGGCAGGTGTATCTGCCACCCATCACGACGCACTCGAACGGGGCACCAATCATCGTGAGCGACCAGCTGGTGAAGATCCTAGACAAGGCGGCGCTGCAGGCCTTCATCAAGCCCGTCATCGTCGACAGCCACGCCACGCTGATTCTGCGGAACGGGAACACGACGGTCAAGGCGCTCGGCATCGGCCCTAAGCCCATATGCTACGAGAAGGACATCCCGATGTCCGGCATGCTTGGGCCGCGCATCAGCGTGCACGAGGCGAGCGCGGTGGGAGACTCAGGTCTCGCCGTCGTCATCCACGTCGTCAACCCGAGTCCCATGGCGATCAGTTTCGGAGCGTGCGGGCTCGAGATCCAGAACGAGGCAGGCCAGGTCTTCGCTGAACTCACGGGCAACCTCGACATCCGTTGCAACCGCTTCGAGGCGAGGTTTGAGGGCCCCGCCCGCAGAGACGTCCCCCTCGCCAAGGACAGAGTAAGGCTCGTGGGCAAGCGGTGCATGGGCGCCGGCTGGTGTGACGAGACGGTGCGGCAGATCAACGTGCCGCTGTTGGGGATGTCCAAGATATGCGCAGCGCTGGGTCTCCAGTACGAATACGAGTCCGACGGGATCACCGACGATCTAGTCAAGGAGACGGCCGAGAAGTCTGCCGAGAAACCGGCCGAGCAGCAGCCTCTGATGAGGTCCGCTTCGAAGCTGTTGCTCGGCAGGTTCTGGAGGACGCAGGCGTCGTAAGAGTGAAATATAGAGGAACGGCAGCGTTACTGTGTTGGCGTTCAAGTTATAAGGCTTGTTTTCTTTGATGCAGTTCCGGATGATTTGTGCTAGGGGCGGGTCTATTAGATATCCCACGTCAATGACGCTTTATGATAACGAATGATGGCGACGAGGCACGATTCCGTAGAAACCTGGAGTTTAGGTGGGGATTATGGTCACCTACACAGAAGCCTATGCGATGGGTTTCATGCTAGTTATATGAACAGCTTACTGCGGTAGACATGCATGGTGCGAATACACTGCGTTATTGTGTCTTCGCCGTAGGCGATTCGGTCTTGGCAGCTGGAATATCTTCAAAGTTCCTGTATTCGAAGCCCTACGCGACTCGCCCCGAGGTTGTTGCACCTACGCATGCATCTTCATCGTCATTGTACAGACGCATTTATAGAGTCCTATCCTACACGTCTTCCTAATACTTAGCCTCGCCATTATTCTATAAGCCGACCTGTCGGTCTGTAGACCAAGACGGCGTACATCTCGCTGTGTCCCCAACCTCACTTCACCCCCAAAGTCCTCTGCCGAAGCTCTACCAGCAAATGCTTTACAACGTACCACGCCTTACTTTCGCACCGCCCGGCCCGCGAGGCTCGGCCGCGACCCAGTCGTTCCGTCCTTCGAAAGGCCCCAGTTTCGGGACAGCTCACCAAATGCCGTGCGTCCTTGGTCCGAAGATGGGCAACAAACAAACAAACAGGCAAGCAAGAGCCAGCAAGCGGGTGGGCATATACGTAGGTATCAGGTTTTACGTTGGCAGGTATGCCATCCGGCCACTCAGGCGAGGCGAGTGCGACCCAGATGGCCATCAAGGTCGTGCGCGGGGCCCGAGTCTCCTCCAACCCAGCACCATAACCCAGCCTTTTACACCAATATCATATATAAGGTATTCCCCGGCCTAACACTGAAGCCCACAGCTAACTACAACATGGCATGACTTGTGTTTTCAAAACTCGATTGCTTTTTCCTTCTTGGTTGACTTGTTCATCGTTTACTTGAGATGTCGCTCGGTTCCTTCGCTTTCTCTATATCGGTCCGGTCCGAGTGGCGACCTACCAACCAGTCTAAGTTACTGGCTAAACCACATTGCTGCCCTCACGGGAGTCGAGATTGGTATATATTGAATGGTCGCAGTCGACCAACTAGATTCGTATAAACCACATGTGTACGAATTAAACGTGGGAGCGTCTTCTATTCCTTTTCTGTTTTTCCTTCGCCGCAAATGAAGGTACCATCCTATCCTATCGTCATCTATTCGTTATGTCCAATCAAGGTCTATGTATACCATAGCTTCAACCACATTCATGGCGACTCCTTTTCTTTCTTCTTTCTTCATTTCTACAGATTCTATCCGCGGCCGACCTCTCTTTTCCGCTCTCTTTCCGGGATGACATCGGGGATGGTTCTATGATTTTGGGGAACGCGTACAATCTAGTCGAAGACGATAGCGGCCTTGATGGCGCTCTTGTTCCGGATGCTCTCGAGGGCCTCGCCCCACTGCTCGAGCTTGAAGGTCTTGTTGACGATGCCCTTGGTCTTGACCTTGCCGCTGTCGAGGTAGTCGACCGTGGAGGGGAACATGTAGGTCTCGGAGAAGGAACCGATGATGGTGATTTCTAAAGGGTGGTGTTGGTCAGCTAAGTTTTACAATCCAAAAGAGCAGTGATTTCGAGACCAACCATCACCGAAGATCTTAGCCGGCGGCCAGGACACGCGGGCCGCGGTGGGGTACACGCCGTAGCAGACGAGCTTGCCACCACGTCGGACGTAGTTGATGGCGTCCTCGAGGACCTTGGTGCTACCGCTAGCCTCAACGACTGCATACCATTCGTTAGCAACAGGTAAATCTCCCTCTCTGTGTGTCTCAAGGCGAGAAACGGTCCACGACGTACCAATGTCGAAACCGTACGGGTTGTCCTTCTTCAGCTGTTCCCACTGGGGAGCGGAGTTGGACCGCGAAAGAGGGACATAGAAGTCGGCGCAGTCGAGGCTCTTGGCCAGGTTCATCTTAGCACCCTCGGGCGCGGCGATGGTCAATTGCGAGACACCGCTAAGTCGCCTATCGAGGAGGTTAGCTGCCGGAACCTGCCATGAGCGCCGAGGACGAGGGGATGCCATACAGGAACTGAGCCATCATGAGACCGGTGGGACCGGCACCGATGAGCAGGGCGTGCGAACCAGCTTTGGGAGCGATCTTCTCCAGACCGTGCATGGCGCACGAGGCGGGCTCAATGAGCGTCGCGTCGACATCGCTGATGTTCTTGATCTTGAAGAGGCGGCCCTGGGTGTAGGAGCACTACAGTGGCTCGTTAGCGGGGTGGCATGTCGGCACCACAAAGGGGGCAGGGACGCCTACGTATTCGGCGAAACCGCCGTCGAGACCCAAAACACCGTGGGCCTTGAAGTCTTCGCAGAGGAGCTCCTGACCTCTCCGGCAGTAGAAGCTAGGGTACGAGCGCGAGTCAGTTCCAGTGCCCCTAACTAGCGTTTAGCGGGTAAACTTGGTTACGCACCAGTGGCCGCAGAGCTCAGAGTTGTCGGCGGTAACGCGATCGCCGATCTCGAAACCCTTCACATCGTCGGCGAAGCCTGTAGTCGCCATTGTCAGCTTCCCCCCGGTACCTCGAGTGAGAGTCCGTGGCTGAAGTGGCCGACTTACCGACAACGACACCGGTGGTCTCGTGGCCGGGGATGAGGGGAAATTCGGCAATAAATTCTCCCTCGTGGATGTGCAAGTCGGTACCACAGACACCGCAAGACTACATTTAGGGGTCCCGTGTTATTATCATAGTCGAGCGGAAAAGGGTGCGTCTTAGTGGATAACTTGCCTTGACCTTGATGAGGACATCGCCAGGTCGGAGAGTGGGCAGAGGGACTTCGACAATGCCCCAGACCTCCGGCTTCTCATATCTGTATGGCAGAACTACGTCAGCAAGGGCAACTTGTGGGATGTCTGCGATCCTCTCTCAAAGAAATTGGGCACCAATCGTGCAGATTCCAAGCACATTGGAGCTCTACAGCATGGAGCTGATGGCAGTCTTACCTGAGAGCCTTCATGGTCTTGGGGAGGTTGTCTTTGTACGGCATCTTGACTGTTTTGCTATATTATGACTAACTTGAACCGAACTAAAGGACGGCGGGGTACCAGATCGAGGGGAGCTGGTGTGTATCAGGAGCAGAGACGGGAAGCCCAAGATTAACGATCAGGCCAGGACTCGGGATATATATACGCATGCCTAACAACCCGGCTCCACGTCTTGGGAGAGCCGAGAGAGGAGAGGACTAAAATTCTTGTCAGACCGCAATAGCGCGGCGCGCATCTGAGCGACGGGACAGACAGGACAGGACGGTGTGATAGGGTGACACCACCCGCAAGACGGCCTTGGTCTTCCCCTCCATCGTCTCACAAGCCCTTCCAATTGGAACCACCCCACGCTTCCACGGGCTCCAGAATCATACAGTAGTATCTGACAGTACTGTACGTGGGTTTAGGTATGGTACGGCCCATCCCACTTTTGTGCCCTTTCGTGAGGCTTCCAAAGGAGGGGCAAGCAGCAATATAGTACACAATGGACAAAGCTCGGCTCCCCCGCTGTGGGACCGGATGCCGGGGCCAACTCATCTTCGACGGAGCCGACAGGGGTGCGTTTACTTGCAGACTACAGGCTATAACCAGTTAAGCTTCGATAGGACGACCGCACACCGTACTGCAGGATGACGGGGTGATGTCGATACTAGGTGAGCTTGGACTGCCCACGCAAAACGCTGCCCTACGTCAGGTATACAAGTCGGATCGCAGAGAAAGATCCTTCATATTTACGAATGCTTCGCTGGGATGCTCCCCTGGAAATACACGTGGAGCTAAGACGTATTTTCCTCCTCTCTGGAGGCTGAGCAGCTATGGGGTGTTGGCGTACTTGGCAAGAAACTAAGTAGTAAATACTTACCGGAGTTTAGGGCCTTCAACTATCCGAGACATAAGACCTGCACGTGATTCATGAGAGTGAGATTAAAGAATAGGGGTCCATTATCTTAATCAGTACATACATGTATATGATGAACCCCGGACTATCCTGCCATATCAACAAAAAGGAGAGGAAAATATGGGAGTTCGGAATCAGAACAGAAATGGCTGATAGACAAAACTGAGGCACACTACGGGATAACCTATGAAGTAAGATCAGCCAGTCCTGTCAGCCGGCATATCCGCCTCAACGTAACCCCGGGATTTGGTGAGAGACAGATAGCCCTCGGCATGGCAGACCATGTCATGTGCTCGACGCCCAAACGGAAAAGAGAGATTTGTTGAGTTGAGCCCACGACGACTTCCCGGTGGAGGTTCTTCCCTGCGACTGGCAGATTGGACTGCCGAGGAAATATTTCAATGCCGCACATGACCACGATCCCCTTCCCTCCCAGCCCTCCCCGAGGTCGCTCGTCGAACGTCTGCCCGCTCCCATTGGAGTGGTCCTGGCTTTGTCCGGCGTTCCAGCCGTTTTCTGCTCTACCTGCCGCGACTGATGGATCTCCGAAACGGCCTTATTTGCTCTGTAACGGGTAGTAAGTTGAGCTTACATAACAGACAGAAGCGAACAGCAGCGTCTCAACGGAAGGGGGTGTCACACAGCATGGACATCGGTCATGGCATGGCGTGGGGTGAGATACGGAGGGTCTTATCTCGTCATATACAGATCTAAGTAGACACCTATCTAGCTCTCTGTAAAGCAGCGTAGGGCGCTACCTAGATGGCCGGGTAGACCCTCACTGCTATTTTGTCGATAATTGCAGGTCAATGAGGCGGGTGGTACCGTACCTATAATCGAGAAATCGGGATCCGACTTTGATGTTTATTATCGAAGTCCGTTGCATCTGCACTGCACATATTCCAACACCCTATCAAGTATATAGGTAGCCGCTATGCATATCAAGGGTAGATAGCCGGTGAAGCTCCCACGCGTGCTATCGGAACCTCGTCATTCGTCAATCCCCTGGGCAGTTGAAGCGAGCCGTAACTCGTCTGTATTTGAGACACACATCCTGAACCATCTACGGAGGTCAGTCAGTGCCTTCAGGACGCAACCTTATAAGTACGTCTGTGCAGGCTGCAACTATTAGCTACAAGTATGGTTTCCTATTCTAGCGCATTTTAGGTAGATGCATCACAGATCACCGCTCTCCGGGGAAGGTTACCCGCTCCGCCTTGACTAACCCTCGCCCCGGCCCTGAGGTCCCCGCCGGAAGTTGGAAATGGGTCGGTGGTTGGCTGGCTGGCTGACTTGGGGCTTTAAACCCATATGTTCCTACCTTTCTGGTTACTACCTATCACGGGTATATTTCATAGAACGCTTTGTGCATCCGGTCGGGGTAGGATTCCATGTAAAGCGAAGCCACTATGCAATAAGAGAACCGCGCGGGCCATAACAAATGGAGAAAGGGGGTGATATGGTGGGGTCGGGCGCTCTTTAGGGATTGAGGAGCATTTGGAGAAATCAGAGATGGACGCAGTCTCCGGGCACAGCACTGTCCCCTGACACGGCGGAGAAAGGCCGGCGGCCAATTTAAGTAGCTTATTAGCCGGGCCGACGCATAGACTGCCATGTTTGATTCCAGAAGCGCTAAGCAGGTTATCAAATATGAACATCTCTGTGGATACCAGAAAACGCTGGTCCTCTACTTCGTCATAATACGCCATATCCTCATAACAGCTCGTTCCTCCCAGATGTCCCGAAGACAACTTGACTTCCGACCGAATGCGACTTGGGACTGCTCGGAGCTCGTGGTAACCGCGAATGGACACCCAGGATACTGGAACACGATCCTAGCAGGGGAGACGCCTCACGGTCTTCGCACCAGACACTGGAACTGTTGAAGAATTTTGTTTCTTATGACGGCAAAATCATGACCCTGATCATTGTAGACGGTTTCCGAGGATGTAAGCCCTCCTACCTAATAACTCCCACCGGTTGGCATCCGAGGTTCCAACAACCCCATGAGTTTATTTTCACGCCAGCAAAAGCGCGACCATGCAGTGTCTCCCATTTTCCCTTAAGAGTACAAGTCAATGCCGGCTATCACGTGCGTCGAACGAAGTCTGTCTTAGAGAGTTGATAAGGCTGAGCTCCCTGTTTACGAGGGGGGAGCGCCACGGCCACGGCCGAATCCACCACGGCTGCAATCGATACGTTAGCACACGGCCCTCGTCCCGGATGTTTCCTGTTCTGGGAGTGTGGGGGGACGGTGGGGATAAATCTCACAATTGAGGAGCGAATTCACCAGGGGCACCGCCCTCCTTGCCCTCGCCAGCATCCCGCCTTCGGTATCCACCCTCACGGTCGCCTCGGTCGCCACCACGGCCACGGCCGAACGGTCTTCTCTCGCGCTCACCCTCGCCCATCATACCGCGGGGAGGAGCGTGCGATCGCTGCTGCTTGATGTGCGTGGCCGGGACGATCTCGGCGGGGAGGTGCAGCCACTCCCGGAGGTAGTCGAGACCCTCGGGGGTGAGGGTGTAGTAGTAGTATTGCCACGAGAACTGGGTCTTGACGTAGCCGCGCGAGGTCAGAGACTGCAGCGCCTTGACGACGTAGAGGTTCTTGGTGTCGACATCGGGGTGCTTGGGAAGCGAGTAGTCCTTCTTAGCGACCATCACGCCCTCGCGGAAGAGGTACTGTAAATCACGTAAAGGACGAGAAGTTAGCCTAGGTCCTTTCCCAACGTTTCAAAATGTGTATTTCATCATTTCCCGATGTCCTCCTTCGTTTTCGCATATGCTGTGATAGGAGGGTCCCTTTCTGTATATGTTATCGCGGGCGGTTTTGGGTGGCATTGCTAACCTCGTGGATCTTCTTGCGGTCAGCCTTGGGAATCAGCATCTTGGCGGTTTGTGTGCTGGCGACAAGATGTTGAATATAGTCCGGAGGATTGAGGGCGTGATTGATTTGGAGTTGAGGTGGGCTGCGCACTCCGGCTGGAAAGGTCCAAGTCACGATTGATTGATTGACTGACGGGATGTGGAATTGCCCGTTTATCGATTTTTTTGGTGGGCAACCAAAAAGCCCTATGGGGTGGCTTAGCGATTTGACTGTGGCTACTTGCATATGATTCCAGAGTTGCTGTGGCTAGTGGAATGCTATGCACTTAAGCAGCGTTCATTGGTTTAAAGCAGGTGCAACTGGGTTGCGGGGGTTTTGTGTCATCGTCCTTAGGCAAGATAAGATACGTACCTACATATCTAATCTCACGGCAGCCACCCTTCCAAGGTGCAACATTGACGAATCGCCTCCCAGCAACTACCTGAACTACCGTCGAGGAGCGACCTGAATCCATACATCTCGATTATCGTTAACCAAGGCAAAAAAAATCAGAAAATCGCTGCGGCGATCGATATACTCATCGCGGTCATGGAATCCAAAAACATAAACGTCTTCGTGACGACATTCTCTGGTCTAGGCCTCCCACCTACTCTCTCATTCCCTCTCGCGCCTACGGCGGCAATCTCAGATCTCCACGAGCGCATCGAGGAGCGGTTACCACAGACAGATGCCAGGTTCATCCTGACGACAATATCAAACAAGCAACTCTTGCCCGGCTCCAGGACACCGATAGCAGACCTATGCAGCAACGACGACGACGAGGACTTCCTCTCGCTGCGGCTGTCGCTACCTCTATGCGGCGGCAAGGGCGGCTTCGGGTCGCAGCTGCGGGCGGCGGGTGGGCGCATGTCGTCGAAGAAGAAGAAGAACCGGGGCGACGAGAACGCGTCGAGCCGGAACCTCGACGGGCGGCGGCTGCGCACCGTCAACGAGGCCAAGGCGCTCGCCGAGTACCTGGCCATCCGGCCCGAGATGGAGCAGAAGGAAAAGGAAAAGCGCCGCGCGCGCTGGCAGCAGATCGTCGACGCCGCAGAGGAGCGCGAGCACGAGATTCGCAATAACTCGAAAGGAAGGCTTGACGGGAAGTGGGTCGAGGACAAGGAGGAGACGGGCGAGCGCACGCGGGAGGCCGTCCTCGCCGCCATGAAGGCTGGTAAATTCAAGGACAACCTACTCGGTACGTCGCACGGGTCGACGTCGACGGAGGATATGGAGGAGGATTCGGAAAGCGAGGGGGAGGACGAGTCGGGAGAGTCGAGCAGCAGCTCCAAAGAACCGACACCGCCAAAGGAGACGTCCGCCAAGAAGGCCCCCACGAGGGCGTTCGCGGGATTTGACGAAGACGATGAGTTTATGAGCTCTTCCGATGAGGAAGAGGACAGCGGCAAATGAGTGATGTGAGCAACATGATATCAGCGTTATTGGTGCCTTCGTTCTAGAGGCCTAATGCATTTCGGATCTCTTGAAGGCCTTGGCGTACGGAGGCGTCCTCCCTTATGTGGTGCATAGTCTTATTAATTGACGGCCGAACTTGGTCGAGGGAAACGGTCATGTATCTCTATGTTATACACCGTGATACCAAGCTCGACTTCTCGAGGGCACACAATTTGCAAGTGTATTTCTTTCACATCATGTGTTACTGTCCTCACCCCGGCTCTGTTACTCCTTACGGGAAGGTGGGTATCAGAAGCTCCCGGGACAAGGCTCATAAACAAGCTACCAATTGACTTTGCGATTTAGGAACGGGGTAAGAGCATGAGACTATATGTCGATTGCCTCATAATGTTGGGGGAATGAAGCGGGTTGAAGTTCTACCCTTTACAAGACGGACATATGGGCCATGCCTCGAGAGGTTGCACACCTTGTTTCTCGTCTCCGAGTTCGTTCTTTGAGCACCAAAAATCTCGGGCAAAAGCCAAGGATGAAGTGTGGAAGCTTTGCAGCAAGCTTTTATGCACTGTATTTCACAGATGAACTTATACTACATCACCGGGTTCCAGGTCTATCTACCGAGTGCCTCATCACCTCGTGCATGCACTTAAGCGTCCAACTTGGCCGGGAAGTTGCCCGCCTCTGCAAGTGATACGTTAGTTCCCGTGGATTCGAGAAGAGCTGGCGGAATGCTAACCTCGCTGCTCATCCCATCGCTGGTACCATCCGCTCGGGCAAAGGGACCGGTAGGCGAGGAGGAACTGGCGGCAGGGAGCGAAGTCCTCGCCCTTGGCGTTGATGCACTTATGGTAGTCGACATAGTTCTGCCAGCAGTGCTTGGTCTGGTTCTGGTTGGGGAATCGAGCATCGACACCTGGAAAGCAGCACCCCATGCGTTAGATTCCAATTTCTAGTTCCTGATTTACAATGCGAAACATCATGCACGACACAAAGTCCTTGTTTCGATCATCGGTCGCGTGCGGGATATGTAGGAGGGGAACCCATACCGGCTAGAGAAGAAATCAATGGTCAGTAAATGCGGTAGGACACACAGCATGGGATCGCATTAGCTCGACTTACCAGTGACGAACTTGAAAGGCTTGGTCTCGCGCTCCTCGTCGGACATTTTGGCGGTGTTTGGCGGTTTTTTTTCCGTTTAAGAAAAAAAGGGACGTGGTAATGCTCAATGGCAACAGCTTGTTTGATGATGTAGTGGAAGGTTGTTGCAGATGGTCAGAGCCGATGGGAACGCCAAAGCTCCAATTGGCGGGCTCCATCGAATCAGACGAGGGATTTTGAACGGGAGGTGGTCTGAGCAGAGCATTCCACCAAAATTGTTACTTGTATGTAGGTACTCGCCTATCAGCAGCGGCAGCCCTGGAGACGTTAATCGGGTGCGGTACAGTGGAAGAATGGCCTGATCACAATGACGGAGCTGCCCTGAGGAGTGCCCGCCCCCCGCCCAGCCAGCAACGCTCAGACCCACCACGTTGGGATCGATCTCGATTTTGTTACTGGTTTACCCGGTCCGAGCTGGCCCCCCAACCCGGTGGATATCCAATCGAACGTTTCCTTTATTCCTATTTGCTTGCCTTGCTTTGCGTGAAGCTCTCTTTCACCAAAAGTCGCTTGTTACCTATCTACGTAGCCTCTGCTGCCGAAGACGTCAGTCCTCAACGCCGACATAGACAATCTCCCCTCTACCAAAACCATCCGCAGGTCAAGATGTACTCTTCCCCAGTCCTCAGGATGATGTCCTCGGCGCGCATGATGCGTCCCGTTCCCGTAAGTCAGGGCTGCGCTTCGTGGAATGATTCCTCGCTATGACGTCGCTAACCCATCACCAACAGAAGGAGGACCAGACCGGTAGGTTTACGACATCTGCGCGAGCCATTGGGTCCCTGAGACCTCGCTACGAAGGCCGTTTACGCTAGGGCGAAGGGTATTGACGAGCATATTGTACCAGCGCACACCGTCTCGCAGCGACTCCGCAAGCTCCGCAAGATCCCCGCCGAACTGATTCCCCTCGGTCAGTCATGAACCATGGATCGCGACAAGAAGCGATCAGAAGGTGACCGTGGCCGTACTAATGAAGTGGAACTAGGCGTCGTCGTCGGCTTCGCCCTCTTTGCCGCCGGCTACTCGAGCTTTCGCAAGTTCTACGTCGACAAGAACCTGCGACTGGCCCGCCAAAACCGCAAGGACGACGACCACGCCGCTGAGCATCACTAAGTGGAGATATGGATGGAATATTGGCGTCCAGACGAAGCAGTTCGTTTGTTAGGAAATCTCCGCGTTGTACATGTTAAGAAATTAGGGGAGGAGAGACGTCAATTCAGATAATAAACCCCATGTGTATATGCGTGTGGTATAGTTTCTAAAGTCACAAGAGCCCCAAGCCCCCTCGGTCTGTGCCTTGTCCCCCGTCGTACCGGGGCTACCCAACGCCGGCGCTATGCAAAAGAAATTCACTTAGTTCATGATCCAAGCTCTACTCCGGTTTTGGTCCTGCAACGTCCAACCCCTCCAGTCCCTGCATGGGGTCGTCTGGCCTGTCCTGCTCTCCGGCTTTGGCCCTCTCTGCCGCCAGCCTATCCTCCTCGCTGACTGCATGCTCCGCAAGCCAGCCCTCCTGTATCGTGTAATCAGTAATCCGAAATTTGCATAACTAGCAGAAAGTGGCACAAGCCGTACCTGTTCCCAGACTGCCGTCTTGCTCCCCAGGCCCTCCTCCGCACTCTTGGGCGGCTTGGCGGCGGAGACCCTCAGCACGCGGCCGAAGAGCTCCGCCTGGTCCATGTTGTCGATGGCCTCCCTCGCGTCCTCGGGGTCCTCGTACTCGACGTACGCGAACCCCCTATGGGGATCAGTCGAGTTCGGGTTGTCGTTCTTGGGCAGCGACACGTCGGCTATCTCGCCGAACGGGATGAACGCATCGTGCAGGTTCCCAACCGTGACCGCGGAGGCCAGGCCGCCCACGTAGACGGTCGCTTTCCAACGCGCCGCATCCGTCATTTCCTTGGTTGTAAAAAGTTGCAGACTATTTGCTGAACGGATATAAACTGCTGAAATCGTCGATATAAAACGTTCACATGCGATGCAACGACAACTGCTTGTATCAGATACAAATACTGCGAAAAGAGGCTATCACGTGGGGAAGAGCTACAAGTGGTCCGTGCGGTATATGTGTCTCCACTTAATCCCAAAGGAAGGAACAGGGTGTGCATCACTGAGGGCCTCGGACTTGCCTGGGAGTGCTTTCTTGGGGTGAGCTAAGAAGTCTAAACGTAATTGGCCGGGTACTTGAATACGTAAGGACGTACTTTTCTTGGTCTAGCCTTGGTGTCCTCTCCTTCAGCCATCCATTATCTGGCAACATGGACAAGACCTGGCATGTTTCTGCCTCCTAAACAAGAAACGGCCAGCAGAAAATAATTCAAAAGACCAACGCCCTCCTACTTCCACTCGTATAATTCCCTAGCTGGTCTAGACCGCTCAATGCGAGTTGGTTCTTATTGAAGCCCCCAAGTGTTTCCCTTCACACCTTGGAACTATCCCTCTACGCATCCTCACCCGAGCTACGGCCCCTCTACCGGCAGCCGAGTCAGTATGGTCAGGCTGCGAGAGATCTCGCGGACGGCGGCCTTCGCATGGTCACCCGGCACCTCGAAGCCCCTATTGGTGACGGGAACTAGAGCCGGAGCCGTCGATGCCGACTTTTCGGACGAGACAAAGCTGGAATTGTGGGATCTCAGCCTTGACGACCAAGAACAGGGACTTGAGCTTCAGAACCCTCTGGCCAGCATCGTCACAGATTCCAGGTAGGGAGTACCCGGGCTTAAATGCTGTCAACGAAGTGCGAGTCTTGCTGACAGACGACACTCATCAGGTTCTACGACATTGCCTGGGGTCCACCGTCAGAGGATTATCCCCATGGTGTCATCGCCGGCGCCCTCGAGAACGGCTCCCTCGACCTCTGGGACGCCGAGAAGCTCGCCGCTGGTGATTCCGATGCCCTGATATCCCGAACCACGAAACACACGGGGGCCATCAAGTCCCTACAGTTCAACCCCCTGAAGCCTCAGATCCTCGCCACTGCCGGCGCCAAGGGAGAGCTCTTCATATACGATGTCAACGACCCCGAAAACGCTTTCCGCCTCGGCACGGCTACGGCTCGCTCCGACGACTTGGAATGCGTCGCTTGGAACCTGAAGGTGGCACATATCCTCGCTACCGGCGGGACGGGTGGTTTCGTCACTGTTTGGGACTTGAAGACCAAGAAGGCCTCCTTGACGCTCAATAACAACCGCAAAGCCGTAAGTTCCATTGCTTGGGACCCCGACAGCTCGACCAAGCTGATTACTGCGACTCCTGATGATACCACCCCTGTTCTCCTGCTCTGGAACCTGCGCAATTCAAACGCCCCCGAGAGAACACTTCAAGGCCACGAGCAGGGCGTTTTGTCAGTGTCGTGGTGCCAACAGGACGCAGACCTTTTGATATCAAGCGGCAAAGACAATAGGACTCTGGTCTGGAACCCCCAGACGGGCGAGCGGTATGGGGAGTTCCCCGAGGTTACCAACTGGACATTCCTGACCAGGTTTAATCCTCATAACCCCAACCTCTCGGCGACGGCTTCGTTTGACGGCAAGATCACCATCCAGACCCTTCAGAACACGAATCCCTCTGCCGCGCAAAGTACCACTCAAAGCAACCTAGATGGCGAAGACTTCTTTACCCAGGCTCAGACTCAACCCCAGGGCGCCGCATTTTCGTTGCCGAAGGCGCCTAAATGGTTCGAACGACATATCGGCGCTTCCTTTGGGTTCGGCGGTAAGCTTATTGTCTTCAAGGAGGTACCGACTCAGCCTGGCCAAAAGCGCTCGTCTAAGATCGAAATTTCGCAATTTTCTGTTGATTCCGATATCGGATCGGCTACGGAAAAGTTCGAGGATGCCTTGAAGTCGGGAGACGTGGTTGGCATTTGCGAATCCCACATTGAGCAAGCAAAGACGGAGGAAGAGAAATCCGAGTGGCGCGTCTTGGAGACGTTGCTCGCGGAGAACCCCCGGCAGAAGATTGTCGAGTACCTAGGCCTGAAGGAGGAAGAGGAACCCACTAATGGTGTTGTTGAGGAGGCTACTTCAACTGAGAAAGTTGAGGCTGAGGCTGAGACTAAGCCGGAGGAGTCCAAGCAGGGAGAGCCCAAGCCGAAAAGGGGACACAAGAAGAGCATGTCGACCTTCTTCGCCGACGGACCGGAGAACGAAGGCGACGATTTCTTGGCAAATCTCTCAGCCACCAAGGGTGCCAAGACCGACAACCCATTCCATCTGTTCGGTGAAGGTGACAGCGCCGCCGAGAAGCAGATCACGAAGGCGTTGATAATGGGCAATTTCGAAAAGGCTACGGAGATCTGCTTGAAGGAAGGTCTCATGGCCGATGCCTTCGTTATCGCGAACTCCGGTGGGAAGGAGCTGGTTGACAGGGTCCAGTCAGCCTACTTATCTCAGAAGACCGGCATGCCGAATTACCTGCGGCTTCTTGGCTCAGTCATCGTCAAGAACCTCTGGGATGTCGTCTACAATGCCGATCTGGCCGATTGGAAGGAGACCATGGTGACTCTCTGCACCTTCGCGGACCCGGCCGAATTCCCGGATCTGTGCGAGGCTCTCGGTGACCGTATTTTCGAGTCTGGCTCTAGGAAGGATGCGTCTTTCTGCTACTTGGTTGGCTCTAAGCTTGAGAAGGTAGTGGACATTTGGGTTGCCGAACTCGAGGAGACCGAGAAGGCTAGCTTGTCCGAGGGAGAAGACTCCGCCTTCTCCATCCACGCAAGATCGTTGCAATCTTTCATCGAGAAGGTCGAGGTGTTCCGCCACGTGACGAAGTTCCAGGATAGCGAGACTACACTTCCGTCGGGCTGGAAGCTTAGCGCGCTATACGACAAGTACGTCGAATACGCGGACATCGTAACTTCGCAGGGCCAGCTTGCTATTGCCCAAAAGTATCTGGACCTCCTTCCTACCCAGTATTCTTCGGCCGATGTTGCACGAGAACGGGTGAGACTGGCAAGGCAGAAGCCAGCTCCTCAAGCAGCCGCGCGACAGCCTGCTAGGCAGCCTGCGGTCAACCCGCGGGCATCATCCCGACCTCAACCACAAGGTTACCAACCACCTCAACCAGCAACCGGCATCGGTGCCTCCACTCCATATGGACCCTCCGCGACTCAACCACCGGTTGCTTCAAACCCATATGCGCCTCCCACATCAGCCAGTCCGTACGCACCTCAGGGTTACCAGCCTCCGCAGCCGCCGCAGTCGCAATTCGCTCCGTCACTTCCCGGTTATGGTCCACTCCCGTCGGCCGTCGGAGCTCCGCCTAGCGGTGCAACACCAGCCTCGAAACCCCCTCCACCTCGAGCCGCAGACGTCGGTAGCTGGAACGATGTGCCCATGGTAGCCTCGAGGCCCCCCCCTCGAAGGACCACGCCGAGCGTAGCTCCATTCCAGCCCCAGGCGAATCCCTCAATGCCACCTCAAAGCCCTTATGGTGCCCAACGAGCAACGCCCCCCCCACCTCCCAAGGGCCCGCCGCCTGCTAACAGAGTAACGTCTCCTCTTGGTGCTCCCCCGCAAGCCGGCCAGATCCCGCCGCCTCCTCGGCCTTCATCCACGGCAAATGTGTACGCACCACCCCAAGCTACTCAGCCGGCTGCGGGGGGTGCCGGTCTGCCTCCTCCGCCACCCATGGGCAACATCGTTCCTAGGACATCTTCCCCTTACAATCCTCCTCCGGCAGGAGGCCCGCCCAGCAATAGATATGCTCCTGCTCCTTCCCCGGCGCAGGCCCCAGGTAGCCAACCCCCACCGCACCCAGGGATGGCACCACCTCCTGGTTCTAGTCGACCACCCCCGCCCAACCCTTACGCTCCAGCACCCGCAGCAACACCATCCCAGAGCCAGTATGCACCATCTCCTTATGCGGCACCGCCCGCGCAACAGGGACCTCCACCGGTCGGCCCTCCGCCTAGTAACGGGCCGCCAACTGCAACGTCTTCACCCGCACCACCTCCGCAACGAACTGCCCCCCCTCAGAAGCCCCGGCATCCTCCCGGAGATCGGTCCCATATCCCGCCCAACGCTCAGCCACTCGTGGACATCCTTAGTCGCGATATGCAGCGCGTAGCCTCCAAGGCGCCGGCCTCGTTCGCTCCCCAGGTGAAGGATACGCAGAAGCGACTTGGACTCCTGTTCGACCATCTCAACAACGAGGAGCTGGTCAAGCCGGACACCATCGAGCAGCTGACGGAGCTGGCCAACGCCCTCGAGGCGAAGAACTACCCCGAGGCGCAGAGGCTCCAGGTCGAGATCCAGCGGGACAAGACGGAAGAGTGCGGCAACTGGATGGTAAGTCTTCCTCTAGAATGTTCATTTGATGAGAACGAGCTAACGATGCGTAGGTCGGCGTCAAGCGCCTGGTGCAGATGAGCAAGGTCACGAACTAAGTTCATGCTGTTGGTGATGGGCAATGCGTGCTCGCTGATGGCTCCCATCCTATTATGATTAAATTGGTAATGGATGACGGCTTGGAGGAGGGCGGCTACCCAGGCACCGTAAAATATCGGATAGTCAATGTAGAAGGGGTCGGTGGAAAATCCATAGACCGTCAAAAAGCATGTAATTGATTGTTTCTAAACCTAGGACGCTATGAGTTCGCACGTGAAGTGGTTTGGATCAGGGATTCTGTCTCTAATGAGGTATGTCTATGCAGGGATTCAAAACTCAGAATTGCGGACTTGGGAAACGCATGCAGTCTGAACCACATAGAAACGGTAATTATCACCCGAAATACGGTCACGTCACAGGAAAAGACGTCCCGCGGCT
>QJNZ01000740.1:0-47853 GCA_004155055.1 Monosporascus sp. CRB-8-3
TTTTAATATCTATTTTTGTTAATTAATTATAAATATGCGATTTCGTTGATTTTGTATGGGAAATGGTGGCGCGTTGAGGGGGTGGGGCGTAGATAGGGTGGTCATCTTACATGATTTTGGTAAAGGTCGTTGCGTCCGCTACGTAGTTTGTCTGTTGTGGGGCAGCTTGTTGCTGCGTCCGTTTGTTACCCCCTATGTTTTTGCGCTAGCTGAGATCAGGCGAGGTAGTTAAGCTTTGGGATAACTGTTACTGCTAAGTGCTGAAACACGCAAGAAAGGGTGAGGAAAGGTGCGTAACGCTGGCATAAGTGATAGCTCGAAATTTAAGACAAGTCTGGGTGAGGATGTGGCTGCATATACAGTATCCCTGCCGCTCTTACTCGAGACACACTCACAACAGAGACCGTGCGTGCCGAAGACCCGACTCACATGCTCATTCAGCCGAAAACTCAGGTATGCACCTGCTTCCCCGTTTGTAGCTACAATACATTACGTTTCCTTTCATGGACCAGCTTCTCTCACAACAGTTTCTTATTCGCGGTCAAGCCCTATCTATTAACCTCGTCTTTTCTAATAGCTCCGGTCTTAAGTATCCGCAAATGCCTCAATGGCTTGGTCAGAGTTCCTCTCCAACAAAATCCTCTGGTGTTTTCTTAATGGGTAAGGGATAGCTTCCATCCTGGAAAGCAGTTAATGTATCATAAGATAAAGGCGTGAGAATTGACTTACAACGTCTTCAGGCTGGGGCCTAAAAGTGAGAGAAGAACTGTATTCGAAATATTCTACTTGCCAAAGAAGGCGCTGCTGGAGTTCTCGTGGCCGACATAGACCTGAGCTTAGCGGCCGACGTGGCCGCTGAGTGTACCGCCCTCGCGGTCAACAACTGCTTCCATGCCGAGGCGATCCAAGTGGACATTACCATGGAGAACGCGGTTCAAGCTTTCTTCCATCAAACGACGGAGATCCTTGGCCGTATAGATTACTGCATTAACAGTGCCATGTTCAGTAGGCCTTCTCAACGCCGCTCCTGTCTGCTTATGCCATTTTGCATTATATTCCGGGTTGCTCAGCTGTCTCACCCATGAGCAAGGCTCCTGTACTGACTTGATGAACATACGCAGATTGGAGTTCAGCAAGCCACCGACATCGCAGACATGTCATTGCCTGACTTCCAACGCTTTGTTGATATCAACACATTGGGGTATGTTCCTAGTGACTCGCGAAGCGTCCATATCGACGCGGACTCAGGAGGCTCGGGCCGTCTCGGATCACTCTCCAGGCCGCGGAACAACCCGTGGCGCCATGGTCAAGCTTGGCTCGGGGTCTTCGCTGATCGCCACCCCGGGTGTGCTTCCATATATCACGTCTAAGCACGGCGCACTTGGACTAAGTAAGAACAGTGGTACATATTTCACCGACTCAGTTGCAGCGCAGTTTATCTCCCTTAATCGGCCAACACATACACACTCTCGTTCAAGCCTCAGATTACTGATCTGCTCAATCAACCATGTAGCTCTTGGTAATGCACGCCACGGTATCAGAGTCAAGTGCGTCTGCCCCTCGTGGACAGACACGCCCATGGTAGAGCGCGCGGTAAGCGGTGTGGAGGGATTAAAGGATATCATTCAAACTGCGGTACCCATGGGCCGAATTGCCATGCCGGAAGAGGAGGCCGATGCAGTCATCTTCCTTTGGAACCCAAGATCGAGCTATGTGACCGGGTGCAGCTTCGTTGTTGACGGAGGCACCACGCTGACAGCGTTGAGATAAATTAGGAACCCTAGTGATAGTATAGTCATAGTGTAACTGGTTCTAGTATGTCAGGCAATACCAAGGAAAGTTTTCGCGATGATGAGAACGGCACAGCCAGAGCGACTAGTGGGAGACATTTTCAACTATTACGCAATCCATCCACCCCTTATGATCTTCGATCGCCATAGTCTCGCTCGTGAACGCGGATTATTGATTGATTACATTAAATTCGTCGCCGTCAATACTTGGCGGGTTTGAAATTTGCAAGCAGTAATTCAAGCTTTCGTTCGATCCAGGCCTTGTTTAAAAAAGAACATTGACTAACTTGTGGCGCTTTGGAACAACGAATTGAGGTGGTATCTCAACTGGGAGTGAATAATGACCTAAATTGAACCGAGAGCCTAAAACAAACTGCAAGTGAGACTGAAACAATAAGAAGATATTACTCATATATCGACTCGACGCAAGCTATGCTTACGGAAAGCCATGGGATGCAGTTTTTTCTCATACTCAATAAGTATACTGTCTACACACGACTGGATGAACGGCATCGAGTCCGCGTTGGATAAATCACTCTCACTATATGCTTTCACCTGCAGCCTCTCTCCTGAATCGATTTGCGTGGGCCATTTTGAGCTTCTCTAAGTCGAACATCTTCCATAATATAGAATCCTGGAGTTGTTTCCATTAGCGAATATGCCCGGATAAAGAATACTAAAGACAGAAATATCACTGGCAACAACACTGACCCAAATTGTGCGCCAGCCAAAAGTGTCCATGAGACGGATCATGGTGGTGAAGCTGCCATACCAAAACCACGCGGGCGGAGATGGCTTCAAGCTCCGCTCGACCACGTTCACCGCGTATTTGAAGCGATCAGTGGCACCCGCTGTATGTTTTGTAAGTTGCGTTTCTCAGGAACAGTTATCGGGTTACAATGTAGTGGATGGACAGCCCACCTGGGGTTCCCGTGACATGCTGTTGGAAGTCCTCGGCAAGCGGAGAATAGTAGGAATCTATAGCCAGCCTCATATTAGAAATCATGTGCCAATGGTTCGTGTCTCAGATAGGAGTCAGACCTTCCGGGAGCCGTCTGTGTGCATCGTTCTTCAAGATGTTTGTACTAACTTCACCGGAAATAATATATAGACCGGCTGGTTAAACAACAACAAAGCTCCTGGTTCGTGACAAGCAGATGAATCCAAATAAAATCGTACTGTGATAACCTTGACACTTCATAGCAGCTCATTTTAGCAACATAGTCTCTGAGAAGTCTGACGTGGAACGTACATGAATGGGGACATTTCAACGCGCAGAGAGCTGGACCGGTGCTGAAGTGCAGCCCTGGTGGCGTTATACGATGCTGATCCGATAGTTCAGCCGTTGCGGGGAGCCAGTCAAGTGTTTGGCTTTGAGAAAAACTCACATCCATATAGATATGGAATGACCCCACCGATGGAACCTATGTTCACGATAGTTCCGGTGGCTCTGATAATCATGTCGTGGAAGTGATGTACCATACGCATGGGCCCAAACACATTCACGTCAAACGTATGCTTAACGGCGGAAAGGTCTGTGTCAATGGCAGTCATAGTGTATGCAATTCCACTGCCATGCCGTCTATCAGTCCCTCATGGCTGAGGCTTGTAGGTGGAGTAATAGATGGTAGAGGGAAGCCAGGTCTGACTTTGCACGTACGCGCAGTTGATAAGAACATGGAGGTAGCCACCAGTCAGCTTTTGCACGCTGTGTTTCAGGCCCTCCACCGACTTCTCGTCGGTAACGTCCAGGGGGAAGAAAGCGATCCCAGCCTCGGACAGATGTGCGCTCGACTCCTCAGGGAGTACGGTAGCGATGGCATGAAGGCCTCGGTGGGTATACTCAGTGACTAGAGCCTCGCCAATTCCACCCTTCCGCACCTGTACCAGCACGGGTATGAACATTCGTGAACACATGGTTTAAGAATATCAAGAACTCACCCAGTGACGGGAGCATACTTGACCTCGGACATCTTGACGCGAAAGACACGAAGATTTCTGATGAGGAAAGCAGTCCGCTAGAGTTACTTGCCAGGGCTTCAAACAGATCTTTCTCCAATCTCGTGGATATTAGGAATACGGGAATAAACGTCTTTTGCGCAGAGGAGAGAGGCTCTGCCGGGATGGTCCTACAATCGCACGAAGGAAAGTAATACTTCGGCCACTCCGACGACTATGAACAGTCAGTGACCGAGGCGGTGACAGATTCCATGATAGGATTACATTGCATTCGCGATAATCCGGAAGTCATAATAGGAGGTGATAACAGCTCTCTATACGCACACCATCTCATTGCGACCCAAGCCTATCATACGATCATTGTTCGTAAACTCTGAATCCGCGCCTGATAAAAGTGGGATTCAATAGGCATGATGGACACGAATTCTTGGTAACACATGCAGGGCAACTCGATCTGCTGCAAGCGTTGACCAATTGCGAAGTAGGGCAGCCACAAATCCATGTAGGGAACGGATTGATGAATCCTGAAAAATGTCTGATATGCAGCAATGACCGGACCGGACACTTTTTGAGCATAAGATGGCTGACGGGCTGCTGCTGTGCGGCGCGTCAGACGAGTGTCAGATCTGTTGAAAAGATCATGGCACGTGTGTCTGTGCCCCAATCCTTCATCATTTCTTGTGCATACAGCTAGACCTGGCTATTAGGATTCTAGTGACATGCATTTGCAAGCAAAAGAACTAACCATATCACAAGTGCCCAATCTGCAACCTTGGGCCGTTCCGGTCGGGATGATATCCGGATTGGGAAGGTCCCACAGCCTTCGCCTCTTTGCCGCCTCGGTGTCATGATTTAGTCTCACCGAAAATGGAGCTTTGGATGTGACATCGAGCCATTGAGTTCCCTAGTCTTCCTGCATCTCGCTCTGGATGCAATATGGATAAGATCAATCACGACGATGTCAACCATTTGATGACAAGACTTTCAGGTGATCACAAATTGTACCTTAAATGAGGATAATAAGCAGCTTTTCTCCCCCTTTCTTTTTTTCTCCATCCCATAAAATAAGCGACTGTAATGCACGAGCGTAGGCATCACGTTGCCAATGTATTGGCGTCTTGGCGTACCTGTGCCGCAGATTTTGATTGGTCCCAGCGCAACGGTACGCTTGGACTAGCGTATCTGTTGGTCTGATTCACGCATCCTAGCCAATGGAGTGGGGCAACAAGGTTGGTGGTGGAGGCCCAATGCCCACGCTACCAAAAGTGGTGACTTTTGCCAAAATCAAAACACGTCATTTTCTGGTTGGCAGTCATGTTTTGCTAGAAAGGAGATTAATTGGATCAGGTATGTGGAGCCTGGTGATCTATCATTGGGGCGGTTGGCAGATCAAGCGCGGCGTAAGTGACTCCCTGCAATAGCCCCCAATTCGACGAACTAGAGGAGTTAGAAGAAGAGAACGAGCTCAATGGATGGGAGTATGCGATTGTGAAAGACTATAGTACGTAGGCCTCTGATCATAGTATAAGGTACCGATGTAGGCGAATTCTGCGGTTCAAGTCCGCAATAGAAACAGCAATGTCCGTCGTGTAGCACGTAGGGGTTTTGGGCAAATAATGCACGGTTTTTACGAAACGGACGGCCGGTATCGAATTATATTGTCAAATTCGGCGCCTGTATTTACAGGTTACATGGGTAATTTCAGTTAGTTACTTTTAGCCGCCTATTATTTATTAAATATAACTAAAATATAATTCCCTATATAATTTATATAAAAAATATTATGAAGGCAATATTAATACCTTTATTAATAAGTACAAATTAAAATTATTACCGTAATTTTTTAATTAATATTAAAGTTTAAATTAAATATATTAAATAATAACACCTTATGTTTTTTTCGCCGTAATATAAAGCTATCGAAACCGGTCGATATATAAGATAAGATAAGGTGATATTTTAAAAATAATAAAAAAGAGATAATAAATTTAAGAGGTATTTCTATATATAAAATATATTCTATAGTATTAAAGGTAAGTTTTAGAACATTACTAGGTTACTACGTTAAAGCTATACCGTATCTTTCCGTTTCAGGTTAGCTTAAATTCTTATATAACTTAATATTTTTTATATAAAAAATTTATAAAGTATATATAAAGTTTTTATTATTATTTACGTATTTATAACGGCTAGGCTAGTTAACCAACTATTAAACTAAGTTATACGGTTTATATTAATAGTCGTATTACGGGATTTAAGTAACGAAAATAACTTAATTACGTTTAATAATTTTAAAGGTATTTTAAGTAACTAAGTTATATTACAAACTGGTATTATTTAAATTACGGAATTAATAAACGTATATATTTTTCCTAAATTATTATAACTTATTATTATTTAGCTTAATTGTTACTAAGCAGTAACGAAAGGTGTTTTGTTATGCTTACCAGTATTTAGCTTCACCTTTACTGAGCACCTCCGATTACGTGATTTAACCTACTTGGGTTCTGTTTCGGCCCACTGGGACCGTTTCCGAGACCTCCCCTCCGTTAGGTCGTAACAGTATTATATATATTAAAATTGCTTAATAATTAAAAAAAATTTATAAATTTACTATACGGTTCAGCGATATCTTTATACATAATCTCTATAAAAGCTATACTTAAATTAAGTAGTATAACTACTAGCGCGACCTACTACTACCGAACAGTAATTTAATTCTTTTACCTGATATTATAATAGGAATATATATACTAGCGATTTAAAAAGTCCTATAAAGCGGGTGGAGATAATTAATTAAAAATATCCCTGCGACTTATAGAAGGTAAAGTGCTATTAAGGTATCTAGCGATGTACAGCTAATCCGTTTACTATGTATACGACCGGGAAACACCTTTTTAAAAACCGTCCCTTTTTGGCTAAGGGCCGGAAAAACGTAATAAGTTAAACACCAGGTCCACGCACCAGCCCCTTTACGCCCCACCTAGGTTTTGAAAATAAAAACCATATTTAAAAAAGATTAAAAATCAAAATTACTTATATATAAAAAAATTAAAATAACGTTTTATATTTTATTATTTTAATAATTTTAACTTATAAAAATAAAAGTTATATATAAAACATCGATTATTTTATATATTAAATAATATAAATTATAATAACTTGAATAATAATATTATTATAAAAATATTAATAGTAAACCGTTTAATAATAATAAATTATAATATATAATATTAATTAAATTTACGCTTTATTGTAAAATAATACGTATAATTTATATTATATATAAAGAATTCTATAATGAAAAAAGTTTATCTTTTAAATATAGTTTAAATTATTATTATATAAAAATTTAACAAAATTTATAACTTTTAAACTTTTAACCTGTTATATATATTAATAACTTACCTATACTATTTTAATATTTAAAATTAATATCATATATTTATTATATATACTATATCTTTTCTTAATTTTTTATAAATTTTTAATTAATTTTTTTTTACCCTTACTTAACGTAACTTAAATTTCCCCGTTAATTTGCACTAATTTTATATCTATATTTTAATCTTTTTTTAAATAATTAATTATAAAAAATTAAAAAAATTGTAAATATATTAAATATAAAATATTAATATAATATATTTCTTAATATTAATAAATTTTTAATTTTTAGTAGTATAATATGAATTTTTATAAATAAATACGATATTAAAGTTATTTATAATTATATAATATTATAGCTGGTAAAAAAAACGTTATATTTAAAACTTTATATATTAAAAAAATTAAATTCGAAACTTATATAATTTTATAATTTTTTTACATTTTTAAATTTAATATACGTAATAGCGCGTAAAGGGGCTGGTACGTAAACCGGGTGTTTAACTTACGGCTTATTAATACGGCAATTAACGATAAAATACACCTTATTAATTAATTAATTCCTAACGCCTTTAATCGTAACTAATTTTAAAAACCCCTAGCTATTTTTTAATTATCGCCGACACGGTAACGGAGCCGAAGCCCTAACTGGTTTAGCTCCTTTAGGCTAGCGCCACCTAAAAAACGGTAACCTAAGCTGGATTTAAACCAGTTATCTTTTAATACTAACCGAAACAAGGTACCCAAGCCTATCGCGTTTAAAAAAAACACCCAGGCTCGTAACTACTAAGCCATTAGGCCATCCCTGCGACTTATAAAAAGTATTTATTTTATTATATTTAAAGATAATTAAAGTTAGGTATATATAAGCCTTATATATTTAGAAAGTCTTTAATTTAATTAGTAAATATATTAAAGTGCATTATAACGCTTTAAAATTAATAAAAAAAAATATCTTAAATATTATTATATTAACATAAATAAAGGTTATTAAGTATTATAAATCTTACTAATACTTAAATTTTAAGTTATTACGCTCGGAATAAAAATTATAAAGTAAATTCTAAGTATATATAATACTTTTTAAAAAATTATATAGTAAATATATATATAGTAGGCGTAACCCGATCGTACCTTATCGTCGAAGAAAATCGGAGTTTATATAGCGCTAACTGTAATAATCCCGGAACATTATAAGTGTAAAAGGCTAGCAAGAACGGTGGGTACGCTGAACTCATTTAAGACGCGTTCGAGTAAACGGTATACGGGCGAACCAATCCGTGGCATACTAACGCACCGAATTCTAATAATTATTTTAATTTTAATTTATTACGTAGTAAAATAATAAATATTTTATAAACACTGCGCTATTAAAACGAAACGTTTCTCTACGAAAACCTTAATTAAAAAGTCGTAAAAAATACTTAATAAATATTACAAATTAGTTCTTATTACGAGAAAATAAATTAAAATAAAGCGTATTAAATATTATCGGTAATGTTATTTTATTAATATAAATAATACCTTTAATAATATAATTATTTCCTTACTTATATTTTCTATTAATTTTATGAAATAAATACTTTAAATAATTAAACGTATTATAATCGTAAATTAGAATTATTATTTATTAGAAATATCGCTTAATATATTTAAAATTAATTAATTTATAAACATCTGCTAATAGAATATAAAACTCTTGTTTTTAAATGTTAGCTTTAATAAAATAATATAACCCGTTAATTTCTTTATAAAAAACTCGGAAGTAAATTAAGTTTAATAAGGAATAATGCGATATAAATTATAATTAATAAACTTTTTAAGCTCTTAATAGTTACTTTAAATATATTTAGTATTATATTATTCAATATAAAAAGGTTAAAGAATTTAAGTTATATTTTTATATATATTAACTAATATTCTTATATAATTTCTAGTAAATTTAATTTCGGGGTTTAATTTAATTCGTTATCCTTATATTTAAAATTCTTTATTCGAATTATCTTTTAACATAGCTTGTATATATATTACGCCAAACATGTTGTAGAAATATCATAGAATTATTATATAAGATTTAAATAATTAAAAATAATATATTAATATATTTAATTATTACTATTATTATTATATCTTTATTAATTTCTATTCTTTAAAAACTTTATATTATAAGACTTAATAAAACTACTAGTATTTATAATATAATAATTTAAATTCCTTTATGTTAGATTATTTTTTAAAAAGTATAATTAATATTATTATATCGTAATTTTCCGATAATATAATTTAAAATTAGTCATTTATATTAAAAGTATATATATCTTAAAATATTTATTATTTCGAACCAAGGGATTTTTTATTATTATAATAAGCTTAAAGCTCTTATTATGATTAACTTTAAAAGCCTGCTGGTTTAAATTTAACTTAGAACGCCGTTTTTTAAATATCGCTAGCTTAAAAAGCTAATTAAATAAGGTTTTAATTCCGTTATTATATCGGTAATAATTAAGTAGCTAGGAACTAACTCGTCGTAATTAAGTGAAAAAAGAACTAATTAATTAATCGCAGACGTAATTATATTTACTATTATATTTTAAATTCTATAGTATGTTTTATATTTAAATTTATTAAAAGTAAACTGTTTTTAAAATAGTATTTTTCGAGTATACTTATATAAAAAGTTAACTATATACTAGATATTAAATAATCTATTAAAGTAATATTTATTATATAATAGTAATATAAATTAAAAGTACGTTTTTAATCTTATATATTTTTATAATTTAACTTTATATTAATTATTACTTGAAAATTCTTTCGTACTTTTAATATATAATTAGTAAAATATTATAATAATATAATTTTCGATTATAATATTTTTAAAATTTATTAATATTAATTATATTATTTTTTCAGTTTAACTTAATTTTAAATTAATATAGTAATATAGAAAATAGAGAACTTTTAAATTAATTTTTATTTAAATGTAAGTTCCTTTAATTTATAAAATATAATAATTTTATTATTTAAATCTAATCCTTTATTATTTACTGTATAAAATTAATAAAATAATATTATTAATATATAAAGTTATATATTTTTAATTATAATTTACTTTTAAAATATATATACTTTTTAATTTATTATAATTTTTATTTAATAAATACTCGTAACTAGTTACTTTGTATGCAACTTGTTATAAGAATTTTTTAAAAGTAATACTAAAACTACCTACGGGTAGGTATTTATTGCAAACCCTAGGGTTAAACCCCACCCCGAATTGATTCAGAATGCTATACTGCTTTAGCTGCGCCGGGTTCTTGTCCGGGGCCTGCCTAGACAGACCATTGTAGGGCTAAAAATGGCGTCTTAAAGATTTGGCTGTGAAAGCTCCTATCATGGACACACCGGGATCCTTTCAAATTTGTTAATCCAGGTCAGCGGCATAGCAAAGCAGCCAGACCAATACATCCCAGACCGAATCCATTGCTCTATCCTGGTATAAATAGGAGACCGGCACGTCACCAGAGAGTCAAACTAGTTCCAGAACAAGACCCATCCCCTTCGACTCTTGGCTTCTCGATACACTAACCCGAAAGCAAGAATATACATCTTCCCACGTATGTCTTGGCCAGCCAACATCCGTCACTAGGCCAGCTCACGCCGCATGTATGTTGTCAGATACATCCTTCCCTCCTTCCCTCTTTCCTTGCTCCCATCCTTGCTCTCTTCGGCGCCCCTTTCTTGAGACTTTGCACATGACGTGATCGCTGACCGGACCGTAACAACCAGTGCATGTAAGGTCTGCAGGGACCGCAAGGTGCGTTGCGACGGTGACCAACCTTGCGGGTTCGGTCGCGTCCACACTACGCAATGAGGTTATTCGTAATTTTATGTTCGTGCACTGTACGTTAGTGTCGCTGCCATCTTTTCGTAACCACAGTACGTTTGACTATAATGTTTATGTTTCCATGGCTTCTTCTGCTTCGCCTAAAGACTCACTCGCATTCAGCGCCCTATGTGTACATGCCAAGTGTTCGATAGTCAGGTCAAAAATGTAGTAAGGACTGTCAAAAAGATAAAAAGATCTTAGCGGTGTTGAATCGAAGAGCCTTTTTCGTATAAATTACTATAAGGCTACCCGAAGGCGATATGTGGGTCTGATTGAAGTTCATGAGCACTTCCCCATGTAACAATCTATACGGAAAAGGCGGTAATAGGTTTTTCCCGTCATACCCCGATAGCCGAGCCAGGCTAAAATTAGTTCCCGTTAGATCGGTAATTTAAAAAGAAAAAATTTAAAAAAAAAAATTAAAAATTATGTTGAGTGTAAAGATGTGAGACCCTGAAATCACACACTGAAGCATATACGGCTGAAGGAAGATAATTTATCAGGTTGACTTCTAGAAGGTTCTAGATAGAAAGTGAGGGCAGCGAAGCCTCTCTGAAATACACATAAAAACAGCCACAACTAAGGAAACCTGTACCCGTGATGCATAGCTTAATCCTTCCTAGGTTGTTGATCAAATGAAGCTAAGGTTCAGCTGTTTGATCGACTTCAGCTAGGTCTGACAAAAGAGTTGTAATTGATTGTCAACCTTTTGACCACATCCTTCTGCTCATCCTCTGACCTATGGTCAAAGTCACCCAATCCGCATGTTGGAAATCCACATGGGATTCACCGGTGTAATTTGTATCTTGCTCTCTAACATCACTCGTTGTTTTTTGCCTGAAGCTTGCCCGGGCAGATGGATGTAGGCACTAAGTAAGTATTCCTCGGCTTCATATATCATACTACATGTACACGCATATACCGGCATACCGACTTCAACATTGATACATTTACCCGATGCATTTAAAACAAGACTCAACTCATCTGTCTTTAATTTCCGACAGAAATTTAGTTACGATATCTTCAGTACCGGAACTCCTGACCAACAAGCTTTTCGCTCAATTTCCACAGCCTCTCGGCCTCCACAGAGCTAGTAGCCCAAGGTTTGATAGTGTCTCTCCAAGGATCGGCAGGGCGACAGTCGAAGAGATAAGCGCCATTGTGGGCTATATACTGCTGTCAGATAATGTTCCCGAGGTTCTAACATAACGTGGATATGAATACGCACCACCTGCAATATTCGGATCAAAGGCCGCATATACGTAGACGGCAACTCCCTCGTCGGGTGTGGAGAATGGGACGTCCTTTAACCACCCTTGCCAGTTTCCAAGAAAGCGGTCCAGCTTGACTACACGAATTCAGTTGACATCGGATCTAAAGTGCCACTAATGTTATTGGCCGGGAGAACTTACGCATTTCCGGCATCTGCACACTCCAGTCAATGTGATCCCCTATATGACTCGGGACGGGCCAGGGGCCTGGGGTTAGACTATAAGCCTGCAGTTTGTGTTTGGAGCCCAGCTTCTCGGCGAGAGCAAGGGCTGTGAGTATGTTGGCTGTCTTGGACTGGCCATAGGCCTGCCATCTATTGAAGGTCTCGCCATCCTGAAATGCAGCATTAACCACATGCCGATGATGGACGTGGTGTGTAAGTATCACGAACGACTCACCCTGAAGTGGACGTCGTCAAACCGAACGGGAGAGAGCCGGTGGCCGTCGCTGCTGACCATGATGACCCGCGGCGCGGCCGAGGCGAGAACCTTGTCCATGATGAGGTTGGTGAAGAGGAAGGGTCCGAGGTGGTTGATGGCAAGGTGGTTCTCGTGGCCCTCGGGGGAGACGCCGTATTCGATGGCCATGACGCCGGCGTTGTTGAAGAGGACGTCGATGCAGGGCACGTCATCCCACCCGTTCACCGTGGCGGCGGCTGCGCGGACGTCCTTGAGCGAGCCGAGGTTGAGCTCGAGCGTGCGTGTCTTCACGTTCTCCGCCTCCAGAGCTTTGGCCGTCTCCTGAACCTTGGCCGTGTTGCGGCCGGCGAGGATCAGGAGCGCGGGCTGCGACTTGGCGATGGCCTGGACGAAGACAGCACCGAGTGTCGCGGGCGAGACGCCTGTCGTAAGAACCACCTTCCCCTTAATCTGGGACGCGTAGCGCTGGGCCAGAGAGCTGGCCGTCTTGTTCTCAGCAGCACTCATGATTCTTGGTTGACTGGTGCAATAGTGTAATCAGAACCTGAAGAGGTGGCACACCTTCGGGCCCGAACTAACTCTGCGGGCAGAGTCCATTTATACGTGGAAACGAGGGTGACTGAATCCTCCTGATGTCGTATAATGGCCTCGCTTTTCATGAGGGACAATACAACATCGTGTGACTTGGTATCCGTAATTACTATGTGCCGCTACTTTGCACTGCCTGAGACACAATCCTGTATACTGTAGTTGCCCAAAAGGGTACATTGACGTATTGCTAGGACATATGCATGGATAGGGCCAAGATCTCCTTAAGTCCGGTCCGCAAATTCCGGATGGGACGACGCACAATGGCAGGATGGAGCGAAACCGAAAGATCAGTGGATTGGTCCCTGTAAGCCCCCTGTCAGCCCCTGTACATAGTAAGCGGCGTGTCCCTATGTGAGCATGTTGCATGACCCCCATCCCCATCCCCACCCCACCCCAGGGCTTACAGTGGAGTTGTGAGCACGTTGCAGGACTCCTCGGCTTACAGACTAAAATTGAATAGGCAATGGAGCCTGTATACTAGATGGTACTCTTATAATTATTATTAGTAAGGGATACTGTTTTTCCTTTATTTTTGTTAGTAAAGAAAATAAGAATTATAAAAAAAAGATACTTATCTAAAATAGTATTTTAAAATCGCAAAATCATTTATATTAAATAGATAAACGAAATTTTTATACTTTTAAAATACCGCGATTAAGAGATAAATGCGAATTTTATCTTAATCGAAAAGATTATTTTTAATTTACGCTTTAATCGACTCTACTCGGGATAACTTAAATAAGTTATTTTTACTAATAAAAAGGTAGTTTAAACAAAGTAACTAAATTACTCGAATCGAGGCTTATATTTAATACTAATTTGCCGGCTATGATTATTATTAACTAAATCTATTTCCGAGTTTAAATTTTTTGTACTAGAGTATTTATTATTAAACGCTGTTTAGTTTTATTATTTAAGAATATATTTCGTTATTTTAATAAAAATCTTCAGCACTTTAAACAATTTTAATAATATTATTTTCGCCTTTTATATACATACTTTTAAAATTATAACGCTATAATATTCGTATAATGCTATTAATTAATCTAAATAACTATTAAGTATTACATTAGAAAGTTTTAATAATGCCTTTTATATTTAATGTTCATATTTACTCTTACGGAAGTTATTTTTAAATATATATATTTTCTTTTCGCCGTTTTACACCTTATTATAAATATTAAAACAATTCTAATAAAGAAGAAAAGATTTCCTATCGCTTTATTTTAAATTATTTATAATAACCGTATTTATACCCGTTTAATTAGCCTTATTAATTACGACTTTAATAATTACTTAATACGTTTAAAGTAAATACTATATATAAATTTACAAGTTAAATAATTACCGGTGAATAGAAATTTTATATCGAAAGAAAGGTTATAATACTATTCGTATTATCCTTTATAGTTAGTATTAATAAACCTTAGCGTATACGTATAATTAAGTTAAATATATATGTTATTAATCTTACCTGGTTTAAACTTATCTTAGAAATATTAAGCTTTATTAAAAAAGAAAGGCTAAAATAAAAAGCGGAATAATAAGTTATAACTTTCTCGTTCGAGTTAAATTAGAATTTTATATATTAAAATAAACTATTACTAATAACTTAGAAACAATATATTAAGTATGAAACTTTAAAAGTATAATTATATAACGTATTATAAAATTGAAATATATTTTAACGAAGAGGATTACTTAAAACTCTATTTAATACATTATTATATAATTAAGAGAATTTATAAAACGTTTTTTTAAAAACCTGAATTGTAATATTAAATTAAACATTTTAATTATATATAAAATATAGTAAAATAATTATAATAAAAATAAATTTAATAAAATAAAAATCTATGTTATATATTTTATAAATATTACGTGCTAACAGGGATCTAGTAATCGACTTCGGGATAATGCTCTTCGTAACCGAGGCGTATAATATATCGTAATCGTAAAAACTATTAGTAACTGCTATATTGGAATATATTAGGTAAAATATTTATCGTATTAAATATTAAGATAATTACATCGCATTTTCAGCTTCGCCTAGATAATATATCTTATATCTATTAAGTTTATATATGATTTTAAACATTTATATTAAAAGTTTAAAACTTATAAAATATATTTTAATACTAAAACTTAGTAATTGTTATATATACGGAATATTTACATCTTCTTAATTTAATAATTATAAACCTAGGTATTTTATTTAATTAAAAAAACTCTACGCCTTTTATTTTAATTATCTATAAGAATAACTGGTTCGAATTTAACTTAAAACGTTATTTTTAGGGTAGCGTCAAGTTAACAAATTAATTATTTAAGGTTTTAATTCCGTTGTCGTATTAGCGATAACTAAAATAATCGGGGCGTTTAGAAATTAATGAACATAATCGTATACTTAGTCGTATTTATTACCGTATTTAAAACCTGTATTATATTTTTTTAAACCTTATTAAAAGAAACGGTCTTTAAAAAGTATTTTCTACTTACGCTTATATAAACCTACGTACATATATATTTAATAACTTCTTCCGAAAGACGACGTAATCGTATAACTTAAATAAATAAATTTATAAATTATATTATATTAATTATTAAACTTTATTTAAACCTTACTTTTTCGTTAATCTCTTCCTTTAAAGTAACTTTAAACAGCTTAATTATACTTTTATTAATAATTATTTTAAACGGAATTTTAAACTTTTTTATAATCCGGAATAACAAAATAAATTATTGCTTATAATCCTCTTTATATCGAATTAAAAATTAAATTTCGAAATTTTAAAATTTTTTACATTATATTTTTAACTCTTTTAATAATTCCTTTATACGGCCGATATTTTCCTTTATAAGGTTTTTTAACTTTTAATTACATTTATTTTTATTAAATTAAATTATATTCGAAAATTAAATATAAAATCTGATTTTTTTAAAAAAAAACAAGTCGGTTAAATTAATAAAGGTATCCCTATTTTTTTATTCGTTTAAAACTTTATAACGTAGGACACAAGCGAACGAGCTACATAAGCAAGCGAGCCGTTCGGACCTATATAATAAAATCAGATTTCTAAAAATTAATAACTCGATTAAACGTTTATAAAGATTAACGAGATTTTATATACGCCTTTATAACGATAAATTTAATGTATAATAAAATTAGCAAAAAATTATACCTTTAACATGCCCTAGCTATAAATAATAATGTATTTTTACTTTTAAAGTCGGACCTTTCTTTTTATATTTTTATAAAGTCCTTTTTTAAAAAATTGTAAAAAAACATATTAAGTAATTTCATATAAATTATGACTAAAATATACGTAATTTGATATTATTTATTCAATGTTTCGTAGAATTATAGAATTTTAAAATATCGCATTTTTTAATTTTAAAAATAGTATAAAATAATTTATATCTCAACGAAACTAGAGTTGATCTTTTTTATATTTTATATATAATTATCCGGTATAGGTATAAATATTCTGATAAAGTTGCATAGCAATCTAAGCTATATTGAAGAAGTTATAGCTATTTAAATTAAAAGTGGAGCGAATTCGATTCGCTCACTTACATGGCTCATTCGCTTATGTTCTACGTTAACACTTAAAAACTTTTACTAAAACGTTTTCCGTAAAAACTTTATAATTAAGGAGGACGGGTAATTTATAATAGGAATTACCCGGCATACCGTAAAATTAATCGAGGTTAAAGTCGTAGAATTAGTAAAAGGTTATAAAGTAGTTATTTTATACGAACGTAAGGTTTTCTACGAAAAGCTTAATATCTTTTAAATTATTATTTACATTTTAGGAGATTTCTTTCACCGAACTAGCTAATGGGGGTAAAGTTTATTAAGGTCGAAATTTATCGGTATTACGTAAATAAGTTTCCTCACCGATATTAATCGAAAAATTACGTATTTATAAAATTTAATAATCGGGTTTAAAATAAGGTTTTGCGAATTTAAAACGAATAATTTTTATATTCGGTAATATGAAATAAAGTATTTATTATATTAATTATTAAAATAATTATTTCATGTTTTTTAATTTAATATAGGTAATATTGCTTAAACTTAACGACTTTATATATATTTAATAATTAAACGAACTTTGTATAAAAGCGTTTAATAAACTTTTTAAATCGTACTTTTATAATAAAATCTTTATTTTAAATTATCGTATTGTATATATTACTTTAAATATTAATATAATAAATGTTTGTTTAGGTTAATTATATCGTGAATTAATTATAATATTTATTATTAGTTAAATTATTATATATTTCAAGTTAAATATATATTATATTTTAATAAAACTTCTTTTAAAAAGTAGCAATTAATATTTGTTACATTTAGTAATAAATAAACTTTTCACTATGTAGATAATATAAAAGCTAAGATAAAATATTTTCGTAATATATATCTTTTAACCTATAGTGTCTTTATTCTATTTCCTTTTTAACGTCTGTTTATTATATAATACTACAATAATTAAATATTTTGAAATTTATAAAAAGGTAAAATAATAGTATGATAAATAATTATTTTTTAAATTTCTATTACAAATATACTTCGTTTTTAATCTTTGTAATATTTATTAAATTCTATATTTAAATCGTTTAAAGAATTTTATAATATATATCGGTATGAACTTTTTTGATTAATAAATAAATCATTTCGTACAATATTTATTATTTATCAATTAAAAGTATAAAATAATTGTTTGATATTATATCAATAAAAAGGAAATAATTAAGTATAATTATATTATCTATTTACGTATTTAATTTTAATACTGAAAATTAAAATCTTTATAATCATTTTAATATTTAATAATAACTTACTACATGTATTAATCTGCATTTATAACTTTAAAGTTAGTATAAAACTATTTAAATCTATGTTATTTTCTCTAATAAACTGAATTAAAATGTACAGCTGTTTTACAGCTGTTATACCTACTATAGCTATTATTAGCTATAGCTGCTTCTAGTCTTTTTCAGATGTTTATAGCCCTATCGCTCGACAACTCGGCTATGTTACTAATTGGGTCGGCGATGGTCTATATAATGCCGACCTACAAACCTTACTATATAGTTTTCTATAGCAACGAGGAACGCTCGACATTCTTCTTGCTAAGCTTTTAATTCAGGCGTCTTTTACATAGAGATACAGCTTTAATAGACCTTGTTCTAATTTACTAATCCGTTTAATTCTTTATTAAATCTTTTCATCGGTTATGTATACGTTCTTAAACCTTAATAGAATAAAATTCATTTCGCATTTATAGTTATACTTTAACCGTTTATTTAAACTATTATATTTACGTTTCGGGTTATTCTTTTCTATATATTTATATTTACTGTAATTAAAGTAAATTACTCGACGTCTGTTATTCTATATAAGGTTATATTATTAATATTAATCTATATTAAAACATATCCTTTTTTCGTATATATTAAATAAAACCCCCCTTTAAAGTCCTTAAATATATAGTTAACCGTTTGAATTAAATATTAATATAATATTTTAATAATCAAACCTTTTATTTACTATAGTTATAAATTTAAGATTAAATTAATTTAATTAATATAATAACATATTATTTAACCTTAAAAATTACAACGATTTCGTTATAACAAAAAGGTAAGCTTTAAGAATTAATTAAAAAAAATCTCACCTCCACTGTTTTAATTTTATTTAATAAATTTAAATTTAAATTAATTTTTATTAATAGATATTCCGAATTTTTAAAGACCTTTTAATATTTAAATTATTTCGGTTTCTTTTATAAAACTAATAGTAATTTATATAATAACGTTCTTAACGTTATTATTAAATATAATATATAATTTAGTTTTATTAATATAAATAAAATGTTATAAATTCATTTTAAGCTCTTAATAGTCTTTTAATTTATACAAGTATTAGTTTTCTTCGTAACGTTTTTATTTTGTAATTTAATAAACCCCTTTATTAATTATTATATATTAAGATCCCTAATTAGCTATTTCTCTTTTTTTTCTCTATGTTGTTATTTTTTAACCGTTATTATATTAACGAACCTCTGCTTTTAATTACTAACGGCCCTCCGAATATAAACGTTTTTATCTAGTTAGAAACTATTAAAGAAACTTTATACTTCTTTTATAAAATTAAATCGATTCTTTACGACAAATTTATCTTTAAACGCTCTAACGCTAAACCTGATATTTAAACTCTTCGTATTGATATAAATAATGCGTCGAATATAATATAAAAGAAATTAAGTTAAAATATTAATCTTATATAATATCGAAATATCTATTATAATCGTGAAAACCATTAATAATTACCGTGTTCGAACATACTAAGTAAAGTATCTATCGTATTAATTATTAGTAGAATTACTACGTATTTTTAGCTTAGGTTAGATAATATAGCTTAAACCTAATAATCTTATATATAATATCGAAATTAAAAGTTATTATTATTATAAAAATTATAATACTTTTTTAAAGTTAAAGCTTTAAAAGTTTTAATTTTAAGTTAATTAATCCTAACTTATAAAAATAAATAAATAAATATAACTATAACTTCGTATTTATATAATTTTAAAGCTATATAGTAAAGGTCTGCTAGATCGTTTAACGTTTTACTAATAACTTATAATTTATACTAATATATTTATATATAATATTATTAGGCTGATTTAATTGTTTTTAAAAAATCGGATTTTCCTTTGATTTTTCATATACGATTTAATATATAAAAATGAACATAATTAATATTTAGATAACCTTATAACCAAATATATCTCTTATATAAAAGAACTATTAAAAAAGGTAAATGCTAATATTAGGAAAATTTAAAAATTTTGAAATGTAACTTTTAATTCGATATAAAAAAAGTACGAATAACAATTTATCCGGCTATTCCGAATAATAAAAACAGTTTAAAATTGCTTTCAGGATAATTGTTAATAGAAATATAACTTAGTAATTTATAATTACGTTAAAATAAAACGGTAACGAAAATAGTACGTTGTAATAAAGTCTAATAAATAAAGTACTATAATTAATTCATATATTTAATAAATTTATATAATTACGTTTTCTTTAAAAAGAAATAAGGTTTATATAATATTGATTTTATTTACCGATATTTTAATAATAGGTAATAAAGGTTAAATACTTTAATAATTTAAATATATTAAAAAAATATAAGATATATTAAATAATTAATCTTAATCTTTTTCTAATAAAGTTTTATTAATTTAATCGTTAATTTTAAATTTAATAAATATTTAAAAAAAATTAAATTTTTATATATTTATCGGCAAATGTAGTGATTTATTCTTGGAGTATTAAAAGGATTAAAAGGGCTTTGATTTGTGGCCTTAGAATTACAAGGACAAAAGAGCTGAAGGTTATATTTAGCTGCTTTCCCCCTTAGTTAGAAGCCTAGAATTAGGATACTAGAATTACAGCCTAAAAAATGCAACATAATTTACTTATATAATAGTATTTTCTGGTTCCGTTTATTAGTAAAATTAATATTTCGATTTATTTATTTTGTGTTATAATTAGAAATACCGTTTTGTTTTAGTATAAACAGTTAGGAACGGTAGGTTTGGTATAAGGGCGTTTTAAAATAAAAAAACTATAAAAGTTTAACCTTAAAAAAAGTTTAAAAGTTTCTTTAGTCGTTGAAAAAACGCCTGCGTACGTAGTAGCCGTTGTCGATTAAAAGCGAGAGGGCTCGTCGACGCGGTAATATCCGAAAAGATTTAAGAAAAAGATTTTTGAAAAAAAGAAACCCTAGAAAGGATCAGAAAGAGCTAAGATGGTAACTGGAAAAGAAATAACGTTTAGAAAAGATGTAAGAAGTTAACCGGAAGGCTTTAATATGGAATAATTAATAAAAGCGTGTATTACGTTATTAAACGAAAAGAAAAAGAATACGTATTTAAATTAAAAGGATTTTAATTTTAAGTTTAATATAGAAAATCGGTTACGAGGTAATAAGAACTGGGAAATGTAGAAAACGGTTATTTAAGTAGCCTTAATAATAATTAAGTACCGTAACGGTAATTTAGCGAAGTTTAGCCTTATTAATAAAATTAAATTAGCTGTTACGATTATTATTAACGTTAAATATACCTTTAAAATAATTGTTATTAGATTTATAAAGGGAACGGAAATAATTAAAATATTAAAACGTTTATATAAAGTAAAAAAGATTAATTAAAAAATAAATATTTAAACCTAGTTTTAATTTATTAAATGAGATAAAAAGTAATTAGCGTTAAATTATGTGGTAAATTTTAAGACCTTAATATAGCGGTATAATAAAGTCGATATATTTATTAACGATAAATAATAAGTTATTATATTTATTAATTCGGTTTAGGACTATAACGGCGATATTTAAAAAGGCCGAATAAAAGGAATATTTCGTAAGTACTTAACTATAACAGTAAATCAGGTATATAACGACTTTGTCGCCGAATTTCGAGGAAAAGAAAAGAATTCGAAAAAAGGAAGGGGTAATAGCTATAACGCGAAGCAGAACCGATGGAACAAGTTTTTATGGAATAAAAAAGGCCAGCCGCTTTGTTTTATTTATGGTAAATACGGATATATGGCAAAGGATTGCCCGAAGAAGTAGGAGAAGCGTGGTGCAGAATGCAAGGTTAGTTTCATCCCGGAAGGGCTGTAGGGTTTGTACAGGATGGATGGAAAGATTTTTTGATAGCTTTTAAGGCGACGGCGAGGTTTGGATGGCTTTTTGGTAACCTTAGGGCCATGAGGGCGTGTTGGCAGATATGGTGATTTATTGTTAAAGCGTGAAAAGGATTAAAAGGGTTTTAATTTGTAGCCCTAGGATTATAAGGATAAAAAAGCTAAAGGTTATATCTAGCTGTTTTCCCCCTTAGTTGGAAACCTAGAACTAGGATACTAGAACCACAGCCTGAAGAATGTAATATAATTTGCTTATAATATTATTTAAAATATTTATTTACGGTTTTATAATTTATAATTTGGCCCAATGGCTCAGTAATCGCGAACCTAGGTATCTCTTTTAATTACAACAAGCTTAGGCACCCTGTTTCGGTTAATTTTAAGAGACAGCTGGTTCAAATCCAACTTGGGCCACCGTTCCTCTAGGTGACGCCAGCCTAGAAGGAGCTAGACCAATTGGGGCTTCGGCTCCGCCACCGTGTCGGCGACAATTGAGGGGTGGCTGGGGTTTAGAACCAGTCACGATTGGGGGCGCTGGGAACCAATTAATTAATCGGGTGTATCTTATCGTTAGTTACCGTATTACATAACCCGCATTACGTTTTTCCGGCCCTTGGCCAAGAAAGGACGGTTTTTAAAGGGGTGCTCTCTGGTCGCGTTTATGAAACCAGTTTGTGTATGTACTTAGTAAATAGATTAGCTCCCTGTATGTATGTATATAGCTAAATACCTTAATAGCACTTTACCTTGTATAATTTATAATTTATATTAAATATTATCGATTACTATATTTATTTTAACCGCTATATTTTTATAAAACGTCTTATAATTATAAACCATTTTAAATTAACGTAATTAAATATATAATAATATTTTATAACTATTAATTATTATAATAACGGACTATATAAATTGTTATATTACTAATTTAATAAAAACTATTATAATAATTAAAATAATAAATATACATTAAGGCCTAATAGCTTAGTAATTGCGAGCTTGGGTGTTTTTTTTAATTGTTACAGGTTTAGGTACCCTATTTCGGTTAATTTTAAAAGATAGTTGGTTTAAATCCAGCTTGGGCCACCGTTTTCTTAAATGGCGCCAGCTTAAAGGAACTAACCAATTAAAGCTTCGGCTCCGTTACCGTGTCGGCGACCGTTGAATTAATTGGTTAAAATCTTAAAGTATTAATTAATTTAATCGTATATCTTTTCTCGTTAGTTACCGTGTTATATAACCCGTATTACGTTTTTTTATCCGGCTTACCCAGGGGTACAGGTTTTTCGGAAGTGCTTTCCGGTCGCGCTTATATAGAACCATTTATGTACATGTATATAATAAACGGATCAACTATATATATATATATATAGCTAGATACTATAATAGCACTTTACCTTATATAAATATATATGAAATTATTAATTTTAAGCCAGTTTTAATTTTAAAATATATATATAAAAATAAATAAATAATTTTTATACTTCGATTAATGTTAACTTTCTCGATTGTTTAATAGTAATAGTTATATAAAAAGTATTAATAAATAATATAAGGTTAACTAAGATTAAGCCGTATAGTTTAGGCTTAGTTAAAGATACGAAGTTATTACCCTAATAAATAATACGATAAATACTTACGTACTATATAAGTAAGCCGGCTATATAAGTAAGCTAGTTGGTTTTTTCGATTTTGTTATTAAATTTTTTTAATAATTTATTTTTTACTATTAGTAATATAGAACGTTCTATAAAAGAATCTAGAATGAATTTAGTTATTTAAGATACAAAACAAAAACCGAAATTTAATTATACGATATTTACTTTTCTATATACCGTTCTTAAATGTATTTTAAAAACCTTATATAAGGTATAGCTATAAAATATAGCGTTATTTCCAAATTACGAAAGTTTATAACAACCGAAAAGAAATCGATTATTAAACGGATTTTTAAATTAAATACGTATGTTTTCTTAATCCGGTGTTAGTACGTTAAAAATATAGCGAATTTGCTATTTACGTAACGCGTTATAAGAGGTATCAGGGTTCATTAGCTATTTAATTTTGCTAAACGGTAAGAAAAATTTACAACGCGTTTAAATCGAAAGAGAAATTATTGAAGGTGTTTTATAAATAGTTTAAATTTATTCGGGTTATAATTGTAAAATACGGTATTATAAAGAAGGAGATTTATAATTTCGACGAAATAAAGTTTTTAATAAGGTTTTTTTATAATAGACGGTATAGTTATTATTAATACCGAGAAACGTAAAAGATTAAAATAAATTTAGTAAGGAAATCGGGAATAATTTATAATAATAAAATTCTTAATTTGTAAAGCCAGACCTTATTTTAATTTATTATATTTACCAGCAAAAATGAATTTTTTTCGCTAGTTTACCGATAAGTTACATTTAGCTAATTAAAGAATTGCTGTAAACGGAAACGACTACACGATAAATAAATTAGGTTTAAAATAAATTCCATATTTAAATAAGTATATTAAAACGCGTATTAAAAGATCGAAACGTTTTTTATTTTCGACGGTAACAAAAAGTTATTATTTAATTAAATTCGAAAATTGTTACAAAATTAATAATATTATTATATTTTATATGCTTACTTATTTTCTTTATCGATTTTAACTTTTCGAAGTATTTTCTTTTTTTTTTATTAAAATGCGTTTATTTGCTATATATCGAAAGTTTTATACGACGTTAAGTTATTTATATTACTAAGGAAAATTTTATTGCCGGTTTTTAAGACGTATTTAAAGCTGTTATACTATTAGATAATATTAAATTCGGATTTATAAAAGCCGGATTTAGGTTATTTAAATTTAATAAGATTCTTTCGAATTAAAAGTTCCAGTTATATTTATATTAACCGTTTTGCCGCTGATCGTTATTAGTTTCGTTATTTCTTTACTTACGAACACTTTTAAAAATATTATTAAAATGGTTTAACAGAAACGTTATTTATGAAGAAAAATTAGAAATTAGTAAGGTAACTTACCGATTAAACTAGTTAAATCGGTTAAATTTTTAATAAAAAGTAACTTAATACTTTATTAAAAAACGATTGATTTGAAAAAACTCGGTTTATTATGCGAAAATATATTATATTCTTAGTTAACGCCCGAAAACTACAAATAAACGGTTTTAAAAAAAGGATATTTATAATAAAGAAAATACAGGTTTTATAGTGGGGAAAGAAGGTAATAATATATAATCGCAGTTAATAATAGCCGAAAATAGTTATCGTAAAAGAATTCAGGCGAAAGAACGGAAGTATAGCGTTTGTAGCAAATCCTGACATAATGCGCGTATTTATAAAATGGTTTTAAAGGCGTTTAATAACGAAAAATCCGATTAATTTAAATTAATATATTACGTTATAATTAGTTTAGTTAACTTTGCTACCGCAGGTTGTTAAAAATTAACTAGCTTGCTTATACAACTAACTTATATATATAGAACGTTATATTAAAAGTTAATATGCTTAAAATTTAAATTATTAAATATTATTATTATTTTTTCATCTTACGGTATATAAAGACCAAATTACTTACTTAAATTACGGGAAAAATATAAAATAATTTTATTAATAATTTGTAAACTAAATATTATACTTAATACTTTTAAATACTATAATAAAAAATATTTAATATCGATTAATTTTGTAAAAGTTCGTATCGAAATTAATTATTAAACTCTTTAAAATATATCGTCTTTTACTTAATATCTAAAAAAGAATTTATTTAATTAATATTACTACGATTAAAGCTTAATAAATTGAATTACTTTTTAATAATTCGATAAAAGAATACGTCATATATTGTAATAAAGCATATATTGTAATAAAGCATATATTAATATAAAATAAAAGTGCATACTTTGTTTCTAAATTTATAAATGCTCTAATTTTAATTTCTTTGCGGCCTTTTTATCTTCTATTAAATCGGAAAATAAAGTATTAATATTTCTTAGTTTTAATATTTAAAGAGAAATTATTTCGTTTATAATACTAGATCTTAATAAAATTATCGGAAAGACAAACTGTATCGTTATTAATATAAATAGAAATATTTGAAATTTAACTAGCTATAAAGTAGATAATAATAGGTTTATTAAAATATAACGGAAAGGTTATATATAAATAATAAGAAATTTAAGATCTTAATGGGTAGATTTATAATTAAATATTAATTAGAAATACATATATAATATATTATTAAGATTATTTAAAACATAAAAACCGATTAAAATCGGGCTTAAAATAATTATTTATTAAAACAAAACTAAGTATTAAAAGTTTTTATTATAAATAGTATAGTATGATATACCTTTTATTTAAATTAAAATAATTTATTAAATGCTTTAGTTAAGTTTAATAGTTACGCTCTTCTAACACTTTTAACTTCTTTATAATATTTTAAATTAAAATGATCATGATATTATATACGTAATTCCGGACTAGTTAAAAGAAATAATCTCTCTTTTAATATAATAAATTAATAGATTATATTATTTGAATTTTTACCTTTTTATTAACAGCTTATTTAATTTAGTATATTCGTACTTTAAAATATTTTTAAATTTGCTAGACTTTTTAGGATTTCGGGTTATCTTCTAATATAATTTTAAATTATTTTTATATTCCGGAGTAGCTAAATAAATTATTAGTTATATATTTTTTAATACGTTAACTACTGAACTTCGAACGTTCTTTTTCTATTTTTTATCGATTATATCTGGTTTTTCCGCCGCCGTTTTTTATACGCACAATATTATTTATAATAAAATTATTTAAATTTTCAATATTTTCATTTTAAAAAAGTAACTTATATTTAAAAATAAAAAATAAAAACATATTTTATAAAAAGTTTATATAATTTATAAAAATATTAACAAGATTTATCCGTTTTATAATATTAGTAAAATCTAGTATTATATAAGGTAAAGTGCTATTAAGGTATTTAGCTATATACATACATATAGGGAGTTAATTCATTTACTAAGTATATGCATAAACTGGTTTTATAAACGTAACCTGGGAGCACTTTTTAAAAACCGTCCCTTTTTAGTTAAGGGCCGGAAAAACGTAATGCGGGTTATGTAATACGGTAATTAACGGTAAAATATACCCGATTAATTAATTAGTTCCTATCGCCCTTAATCGTAACTGGTTTTACCAGTTACTTTTTAATTGTTGCTAATACGGTAGCGGAGCCGAAGCTCCAGGTTTAGCTCCTTTAGACTGGCGCCACCTAAAGGAACGGTAGCCCAAGCTGGATTTGAACTAATTGTTTCTTGAGACCAACCGAAATAGGGTGCCCAAGTCTGTTACAATTAAAAGAGACACCCAGGCTCGCGACTACTAAGCTATTAGGCTAAAATCTAGTATTATATCTAATTAAATATTCGTATAAAGTTTAAAAATAAAAAGTATTAACATTTTATATATATTTTTACTAAAACAATTCTTTTTATCTAATAAAATAAAATGTATAAAGTTTATAAAATTTAAACTTTAATAAGATTACTAATAAATCGGTAGGAAAGTAAAACTTTATAAAATTAAAATAAATAGTTTATATTAATTATAGTATTTATTAATACTATTTATATAGAAAAATATTTTTTCTTAGAAAAGACGTAACCGTAGAACAAAATTAAATAAATAAATAGATTATAATATCGGTTGCTAAGCTTTACCAAGCCCTAACTTTCTTACAGATTGCCCTGTTATGCAAGCCTTTATCGACAACTATTCTTAACCGAATTCTAGACGGTTTTCGTAATTTAAAGCAACCGGATAAATTATTACTCGTAATCCTTTTTATATCGAGTTAAAAATTAAACTTTAAAGTTTTTAAACTTTTTACCGTTTATATTTAATTTTCCTAGCAGTTTCTTTATATAGTCGATATTTTCCATTATAAAATTATCTAATTTTTAATTATTTTTATTTATATAAATTAAATCGTATCCGAAAATTAAAAACAGAATTCGATTTTTTTAGGAAAAATCGGTTAAATCAACGGAGGTATCGATATTTTTAACTTGTCCTAAAGCTTTATTAAATTTAAGGACTTTAAGAAAAACGTTTTCCGTAAAAATTTTATAGTTACGGAATACCGGTATCTTATAATAGAAATTGCCCGGCATATCGTAAAATCGATCAAGTTGTAAAACTGGCAAAGGGTTGCAAAGCAGCCATCTTATACGGACTTAAGGTTTACCGCAAAAAGCTTAACATCTCCTAAATCATTATTTGCATTCCAGGAAATTCCCCCTGCCGAACCAGCTAAAGGGCATAAAATTTATTAAGGTCGAAACTTAGTAATATTACGTAATAATCATTTTCGGAATAAAGTTTTTCGTAACCGAAACGTATAATTTATTATTACCGTAAAAATTATTAATAATTACCGTATTCAAAAATATTAGGTGAAGTATTTATCGTATTAATTATTAATATAATTATTTCGTATTTTTAATTCAGTTTAAATAATACAGTTTAAATTTAACAACCTTATATATAGAAAAATATTAAGTTTAATATTTAAAATCTTTGTTAGTAAATTAATTTATAATAATACCACTAAACTTTAATTAGCTTTATATTAATAGTTCCGAATTAACTTAATAATTAATATAAAATATATTTAAAAGGTTTTAATTAGTTTACGAGACATATTTTATCGTTATTTATTTTTTATTATTTAGGTAGTTATAATACCGTAATTTAATCTGCTTTTTTATTAATAGTTTATATTTAACTTAAATTTAAATTTAAAAATTAAATATCTATTATACTTTTCTTTATCTTTATAATAATATTTTATAAGGTTTATTATAAACCTTTTATCTCTTAATATTCTTTATAATTAAGTTGTTATATTAATTATTAGAATTACTCTATACTATTTTATTATTTACTAACTAGTTTAAATTAAAGTATTTATATAGCTTTCGGACTATAACCTGTTTGTCGATAATAATAATAAACCTTTTTAATACTATATATAAATCGGTAGATAAATTACAGACGCGACTAAGTAATAGCTTGAAACTGTATTAAAATTAAAGTTAAATATAAAATTTACGAATTAATACAGTAACTAACTTAATTTTATCATTTTCTATTTCTTTTTAATTATTATATATAAATAATCATATAGCAATTCCTCTTAAATATGTTATTATTATAAATAATAAACCTTTAATTTTTCTTTCATTCTTTACTTTCTGTATAGATTATGTCGTTATTAGAATGTATTTAACTAATTATTTATTATAATTCTTTTATAAATAAGAACCGTAATAAATTAACGTATAATATATTATTTAATATTTATAACGTAGTCTAACATATTAGGTTTTTCCTTATTAGTTTATTAAAATAATTAAAATATATACTACATCGGTTTTAAAAACAATATAACTATATGGTGTTGTTTAATAATAAATTATTACTTAATTAGTCGGTTTTATTAAAACATAATCATTATAGTACTTACTTATTTATCCTTATATAATCATGTATTTTTACCTGAAATTTAAATATCCTTTAAAATGTTAAAAAAAATTAGATATATTATACTTCGTATATGTATTTTGTCTTATATTTAAAGATAAGTATTATGAATTTTAAATTCATTATTATCTATATTATCGGATATTAATGTTTATATATATAAAAAATTAGAATTATACTGGACTCGTTTAATAAAAGATTTATAAACTTAATAAAGCTGTCGCTATATTTACTATTTTAAAACTTTATAATTACGAGAAGTGGCTATTTTATAATAAGAAATACTAATTTATAATTGTTTTAATTTTTAAAGAAAGCAAAAAACGGTGGTATAAAAAGAAGGATTTTTTATCTACTTATAACATAAATATATTCTTGTTAGCCGTAAAGTTATTTAAAGGTAAAAAGAGAAGCAAATTAAGGTTTTAATTTTTTTTTTCAAAGAAATATATCATGATTTACATATATAACTACTAGAACTTATTAGAATTATTTTATACGAATTTAAGGTTTATTATATATAAAATTATTATTAATAATCTACGGTTATTAATTTACGAAATTTAGCAGTATAATTCAATAATATATTAATAAAATTAATCTTATTTTGAAATTAAGATATATAATTTATTATACCAGTAAGAATAAATGATCGTTATTATATTTTAGCAATACTAAAATTAAAATTTATCTTATAAATTATTAAGATATTTTCGTATATATAATTTAAAATAAATATTACGGCTTATACTTAATAACTCTAGATAATATATTATAAAATACCGAGAAGTAATATTCATAGCTTTTTATTTACAAAAAGCATACTTAGTATAAATTTAAAAAAAAAATCAATGAAAAGTTTTCAACTTGATAATATAAAAGATATATTTAATTTTTTCTTCTATATAAAGCTGTTAAATTTAATAATTACAATACTTATATTATTAATAACTATTACATATAGAAGATATAATAATTTCAACTAGTAGACCTAATTAAGCTTTATACGATTACGATAAACTATAAACTATAATTCCTAAAAGTTTTATTTTAAAATAAATTATTAGGTCTTTATAAATATGTCAGTTAACTACTATTATCCGTTATAATATTAGTCTACTTAATACTAATAAATCTTAAGTTAGTAAACATAATTCATTTTAATTTTACAGCTTTAAACCGAAAGTTTTAAAATGTAATATAACTTTAAAAATACTTAACTTTACGCGTTAAATTCTATTTCGGTATAAAATCATAAATAACTTTATATAAATTTAAAGAGTTTTAAGATTTAATTAAACTTTATAGTTTTTAAGACTTTTATTAATTAAAATATTATTATAATCCGGGAAATAACTCTTTTCTAATATTCGCTTTTATTATTTTATCACTTATATGAACATATTTTATTTAAAATACGTATACTGTAAAAAGAGTTGCAATATAATTAATATAATAATAGAGCCTTCGATTTTATTAATTGTTATTAAAAAAATCATCTAATACGTTTAATATTTAAAAACGCTGTATTTTATTAAAATACAAGGTAAATTTATGTAAACTTATAAAAGAAATATCGGCCATATAAAGGAACTATTAAATAATAAAGATATAAAGGTAAAAAGTTTAAAATTATTTCTAAAAGAGTTAAGGTTTTATATAACTTTGTATTTAAAGAAATATCATTTATTAATTTAATTACTTAAATAATACGGTCATATGTTTGTATTCTTAAAATTCTAGTTTTATCATTCTTATTCTTAACTAGTAATAATTTTAGTTAAAATCCTTTTTTAAAATGATAAATACAATATTAATAATACTATAAGATGTAATATTTCGTAGTAAATGTAATAATATAATAACATTATAGATATATAATATAATATTAATTATTTTCAAATTCTTATTATTTTTATATTATGTTGAAAAGATTAAATAACGTACATTTATATTACGGTTTTAAGTATATAAAAGATATTACCCTATTTAGTATTACGACAATATATAACTTTACTTATTTAAGGGAATATGTATTATATAATAATAAACTAAATTTAGCTTAAATAAGAACTTTTTTATTTTTAAAAGTTGCTACTAGTATTTATATAATATTAACATATTTTATTAAAACGTTTTATTAAATAATACTTTAATTACTAATCTTTACTAAAACATAACCTTTTTATTAATAACTTTAAACACCCTAATTATCTCTTATTAACATCTATTCTTAACGGAATTTTAAACGGCTTTTATAATACGAAATAGTTGAATAAATTATCGTTTGTAATTTCCCAGTTAATATCGCATTAAAAATTAAATGTCGAATTTTTTAAATTTTTTACCGTTTATTTTTAGCTTCTTAGTATTTCCTTTTACGGTTGATATCTTCCGTTATAACGATATTTAATTTTTAACTATAATCATTATTATAAATTAACCCAAACATTATTATTTTTTGTTTATTTTAAGATTTAATAAAGCTTAAAAATTTTTAATAAAACGTTTTTCGTAAAAGTCTTATAGTTTCGAAATATCGACATTTCATAATAAGAATAGCCCGGTATATTTTCATTCTTTTAATTAATACTAATTCGAAAAGTAATAAAATCGATTAAAATTAAGAATAATTAATTTAAAAATTTTACCCTTTTTTCCTAGCTAATATTTAATACTTTTAATCATAAAACTAATAAAAGGTTATAAAGTAGATATTTTATACGGACTTAAGATTAACCGTAAAAGACTTACTATTTTTTAAATTATTATTTACTTTCTAGGAAATTTCCCTTATCGAACCAGCTAAAAGATATATAGTTTATTAGGTCGAAACTTATCGACATTACGTAAATAACTGTATAATCGATATTAATCGAAAGATTACCTATTTGCGGAAACATAATAATTAATTTCGGAATAAAATTAGTCGTAACCGAAATAAATAATTTATTATATACGAAAAAAATATTAATAATTAACGCACTCGAAAATATTAGGTAAAGTATTTATCGTATTAATTATTAATATAATTATTTCGTATAGTTAATTTAGAATTAATAATACGGCATACATTTAACAACCTTAATTAAATAAAATGTTATATTAATATATAAATAATAATATTCGTAAATTTCTTTTAATATTAATTTCTATAATCCAGAAAATTTAAAGATATAATATTAAGCTTAAAATCCGATATAAAATATTTTTTTTAGTATACCCTTAATTTAATTAGTTCTTAAAAGCTTTAACGACTCCAGCTATCGCCGATACGATAACGGAGCCGAAGCTTTAAATAATTAAATTTCTAAGCTAGCGTTACTTAGAACACGGCGTTTTAAGCCGCATTTAACCCAGCTGTATTAAAGTCGTAAATATAATAGAGAATGTAAACTATGTATAATCATAATATTATTTTATAAAAGAGAAATAGAAATTAGGTATAATTATTAAATAATACGTTAAAATAATTAGTATAAAACGTAAATAAATAATAGATTTATTTCAAGTTTGTTAAAGGTTAAAGAATATTAATAATTATAACATTAACAAGGTAAATTAGATTTTCGATAATAATAATATACATTATAAAATATAAAATAAATATCATTATTACTAGTAAAATTTAAAACTTTTTATTATACATTTTATTACTTTTACGCTATAACTATTACATTTAAACCTAATTTACTATATATAAAATTTAATTTTTAATGATAATAATAACGTATTACATAAGCGAGTTGCTTATATAAGCGAGTCGCTCGTTTATTATATAACTAATTTTATATATAATTCAGTACTAATAACTTTACGAAAACGTTAAAAATTTTAATATAATTTTGTATACATATTTAGAATATGAATCTATAGGGATCAGCAAGGTTGTATCCGGAGCTAACCGGTTTCAGTAATTTTATTAATATATTTCATATTACTAAATAGTATATTAAAATCTTAAATAAAATAACCCATACGTTATATAAATTATTCATATTATATATACGGCTTTGACATAATATATTAAACGTTCTTTAATTTTTTCCATTTTATAAATAATTACGTTTTAAAGATTTAAAAAAATTGGTCCGATTTAAAGATTAATAATATAAATTAAGTTATAGTTCAATAAATATTAAAGCGGTAATTTTGCGAGTTTTACTAATTATATACTACGTAATAATTAAAAACCTATTAAAAAATGATATATTTTAATATAGCTTTTATAAGTATACGAATTTAATTAATATTTTTATATAAAAATATAAATTTAAATTTTCACTTAACTTAATTCAACCTTAACCTATTTAAATCGGGTTTTAATTATATTTATCAAATTACATATAAAACATAATAGTATAATGAAAACTATTTCTATATCCGTTAAAAATGGTTATTTTATAATAATTTGAATTAATATAAAGAAAATCACGTAATAAACGAGCGACTCGCTTGTATAATATGTTATATATATATAATATTTTATTATTAAAAACATTTATAATACTTTTATCTATAGTATATTATTTATAATAGATTTAATAATAATCCTTTTATGCTTTATTTTATTCTTTTATTTAATATTAGTTAATTTAGATTTTTTAACTGTTTAAATTATGGAATATAGTGTTTTTATAACCGAATTATATAAAAACTACGACTTAGTATAATTCTTCGTTTAAAAAATTAATCGTTTTATTAATTCCCATTCCCCCCATTTAAAAGTTTAATGATTAACTATCGTAATTACTTGATAGTATTTTTCTTATATTTATATTATAAATAGAAATTAATTTATACTTATTTTAACAACGGTTTTACTAAAATAATAAAATATTTTTAAAATGGACTTTTTACTATAATAAGAAAATAGTTTTAAAACGATATTTATCTAACCGTGTATAAATTAAATTTTTAATTAATTTTGATATTCTTTAAATATCTTTATTATATTAGTTGAAATTTATAACGTATTTAAATATTTATATATAAAATAGAAAATTTAAATGAATATATATATCCAGCTTACAATGTAAACTTTATTATTTAAGTCTAATTAATTTAATTCTAGTCTTATGTTAATACATAAAATATCTATTAATAATTTTTAAAATTCGAATAAACTATATTCCTTAATTCGGGAAATATCTAAAATAAAACTAATTACTAGCCCTTAGAAAATACGGAATTTCTATGTTAATCCAGTTTAAATAGTCTATTTACTAAATGCTGATACATTTGAACCTTCCTAAATATTACAGCTTAATTTATAAAAAGAAATCCTTAAATTGGTAGAGGATAATATATAAAATATTAAGATTGTCGTAATAAATGGTAAATCCGGATAAAATAGCTCTACGACCGTCTATTAATTTTCTAATCTATTAAAATTCGATTAATTATGTAATTTTTCGAATATTTATTAAATTTAAATACTAACTAATACAATTTCGTATTTTTAACTTCTTATAATAAGAATTTCGTTTAAACTAGCTAATTTGTCGAAGTATTAACTTAATAAATATTATTAATATCTAGTATAGTTTTAATAACTTTTTGTATAAAAAATTAAGTTTTATTACCAGGCTTTTTTAATCTCTAGTAGTAACGCCTTTTATATACCAGTATATAACGTCTTTAAACCGTTATAGTATTAAGTAGATAAATAAAACGAGTTTTTAACTTAAAATAGCTTATTTTATAAAATAATACATAATATCGAATTAATTAATATTTAGTTATAATTCTTTCTTATAATTTAATTAGTCTCTACGAAACTAATTAATTTTCAAAATAATTTATTATAAACACTTTTAATTTTAAAAAAGATGAATTAATAAAATTAAATGTAATAATAACCAATTTAAAAACCTTAAAACTTACTATTAAAAAGGATATAATTAAAGAATTATAAAACACCATTTATTCGGTATATTCGAATTATTAAAAAGGGTTATAATTATATTACAAGCCGATGTCGATAAAAGTAATTTTAAATAATGTTGTTAGGATTCGGTGCGTTAATATGTAACAGGGTTGGTTAGCCCGTATAACGTTTACCCGAACGCGTCTTGTATGTGTCCAGCGCACCTGTTTTTTTAACTACCTTTTTATATTTAAAACAGATATATTTTAAATATAACTAAGTAACATATATATATTAATATTTATACTAGTTAGATTAATACCGTAAATTTTAATATAGCAATATTTTTTATTTTTTTTATTTTTGTTATTCGTAATATATTAATACGAGATTATAATTAACGCCTTATAAAGTTTTAATTAACCGGTTTAAAGTTAAAATAATCAATAATAAATACGAAAACGAATTTATTCGGTTAAGTGTATATAATCCGATAAAGTTTTCGTAAACCGATTAATTAATACTTTTACGTAACTTTCGCGTTATTTAATAAGGGAAACTTTAAAATTTTAAAATATCTTTATAAATTTAATAAAGGTTTATTTTAATTAAAACCGTTTTTATATAAAAATAAAGTATTTAGGGAAATATGATAAATTATTAATTAATAAAACAATTATTAAAAGAAAATAACGTTAATTAATTAAATAAAATTACCGGATTTTAGAAAAATATCCTTAACGAATTTATGTTATAAATAATTTATATAAAAATAAGCTTAAACGTTTTAAAACGATATTGGCGAAAAAAGTTAATTATTATCTTAATAATGGCTTATTACCAAAACCGGGATTATTAAAACCGATTAAATTATTTAATAAAAGGTTTAAAATTATTATGAAAAGCTTAAAATAAAGCGAAAATTTTTTAAAAAAAAATGAAAGATAAAGAAAACGTTTTTTTTAAAAAAGATTTTACGGATCCTTGAAAAAGTTTAGTTACGAACAGCTTATAAATAAAAACGTTATTATTATATTTATCGCAACGGTTGTTATTATTATTTTTTTCGTTTTTGTTACGAAATAACGGTGGACATAACGGCGGAAAGGACGGTAACGGTAAAGGAAATAATGATAATTTTTTTTTTAACTTTTTGTCGTTATATTTAGATTTACATTCGGATTTGGATTCGGAAAATAATTTAACCGATTCGAATAATAATAATCGGAAAAAACGTTATTCTAGCCGGAAGAAAAAAAATAAAGAAAAAGTATAAGGAAAAGAAATTTAAAAAGAAAAATTCTGTTTTTGGTTAAAAACGATTCGATTTTGCTTTAAATAAAACAAACCACTTAAAAGGTTTTAAAAATTAAAAATTTTAAAAAAATACCATGGATTTCGTATTTAAAGAAATAAGGTATAAGGAAGGAATAAAGTTTTTTACCTCTAATAAGTTACGTTTAGCGAAGGTAATTATTAAAACGATATATCGGGCGTTTTTAAAGTTCGTTATCGGAATTAAAAAAAATTCGAAAATATTACAGATTTTCCGTAAAACTTATATTACGATTAAAAGAACCCGTTAACGTTGTTTTTAAAAGGAATTAAACTAGTACCGTTATAACGGTAACGATTTAATTGTTTTTATTATAAAAATTTAAAAGGTAACTTACGAAATTAAGGAATACGGTATAAATCTAGGTAAAAATTAATAAGTTATTATATTTTTAACAGCCTTAAAACCAAGGCGGGTAATTAATATCGCATAATATATTCCGTATTTCGCAAAATCGATTATATAGTTTACCGTTTAATAAATAACTTTAATAACGAATTTTATTGCCGAATAAAAAAGGTTATACGTAATGGAAACGGTAATAATAAACTTAGACATTAAAGTTATAACGTTTAAGGTAATAACAATAATAAAAGGAAAAATAATAGTAATAAGCCTTTATAAAACGTTAAAGGCGAACTTTTTTATTAGAACTGGAAGAAATACGGTTAATTAGTTAAGGATTACTGAAAGTTTAAAAAGATAGGAATAATAATAGCTAATAAAACGGTTAACGTAATAACGGACGAAATAATAATAACGTTAATAATTAACAACCGCTATTAAAAGCGTATTTTATTTTAAACGGTTTTAAGAATTTATATAATTAACTTTTTACAAGATACTAAATTAGGTATATCGTAAAAGTTAATTAATTAAAAATAAAAAAGATTATAAAATTATTTAATTACGTAATAAAAACGTTAAGCGTCTTACGTAATAGAATAACGCTTTAAAGGGCGTTGCTGTTTGTATTTCAAAGGGCGACTTATAACGCCTTAAAAAATCTAAATTTAAAAGTATTAATAGATTAAAAAAGCTTATTATATACGTATTTAGTAATATACCTAATCACTAATTAATATTACGTTTAAAAGTAAAAATAAAATTAATTACGGAAGACTTTAATAGGGAATTTAAAAACGAATATACGCGAAATAAATTTTAAGTTTTAATTTTTTAATTATACAATATATATAAAAAACCGTAATAAAATATTATAAAATTCGGAAATTACCGTATTTATTATAAATAACGTAAAAAGTTATTTTTTAAAATAATTGCTAAATATACGAAATAAGAAATTTATCTTTATTAAGAAAAAAGATTAATTTAAGCCGAAATAATTAATATAGTTACTTAAAACCTTAAAAAGATTAAAGGTAAATATAACTTGATCGTTTTATAATATATATTATACGTATTTATTTTCCCGTTACGAATTTTATTAACGAAGTTTTTTATAATCGAAAAGGATATTTTAACCGGAATTGCTTAATAAAAATAACGGTATGAAATTAATTATAATAAATATCTTTAAAAAGGCTTTTTTATTCTAGATATACGGACGAAAGGAATTTTTTATAGGCGGCTTAACCGACGAAACTTAATAAGGATACGTGTTAAAAATAATATAAAATAAAATGGACGAAATGTTAAAGATTTTATAAGCCTTTATTATTAATGGGAAAGTTTTAGTAATAAAAGTAATATTACAAAAGGTCGTCTTTTAATATTATCGTTTATATTATTTTAACGATAAACGGTTATAATAAATTATTAAGATAATTACAGGGATTAATTTAAACGAAATAAACGTTAAGTCGGTTATTTATAAAGTTTGGAATCTAATTAAAATTAATAAAATATTTTCGAAAACCATTTAAAAAAGGATTATATATTAAGGAATTATTTTAATATTACGTAGGCTAAGTTAAACCCTTTATAATCGATAGTAACGCGGATTATATCCTAATTATAAATAATATTAACTGTTACCGTATTTTTAAAATATATAAAATTAAAAACGAAATATAACGGTATTTTTATTTATATATAATAACCGTAAAATTTAAATTAATGTTCGATAAGAAAATAATTAAAGTTTTTTGTATTAATCAAGAAAATTAGGAATAAACTTATTTAAAACTTTTAACGATACCGAAAAAATCGAATTAGTTAATTTTAATCCTTATAATTAATATTAAAACGGTATTCCGGAACGAAATATACGTTTTATGTAAAATAACGTTTATATTATAGTTATTTAAATATACATTTTAACTTATTTTTAAAATTACGTTATAAAAATATTAATTTATACGTTCAATCGTATTAAATAGTTTATAGTAAATTCTATTATATTATATAAATATTATATTCGGACGTTAAATAATAAAAAATAAACGACTAAACCGCATAACGTATATTTACATAGTATCGGTAATCGTTATATAATTTTAATTACCGAAAGTTATCGAATTAAAACTAAAAGTTAAAAGTATAAAGTATTAAAGGGTTATTTTTAAATTATTAAGGTATTTATAATTATAAAATCTGGTTACAAAAAAATCGCTATTTTTTAATTATATTATATATATATACTTACGAAAAGGTAAGTACGATAAGTAAAAAGGATAAATTATTAAACTTAAAGAGCGTTATAAGGTTTTTATTCTTTTTATATATAATATAAATTCCGTTACCGATTTCGAAAAAAGGGCGTTAACGTTTATAATTATAATAATAATATCGTATTAAATAATTAAACGGATAACGAAGCGAACACCGTAAAACGGAAATAAGGTTACCCGAAAAAGTTAAATTCGAATTATATATATATAAGGTATTTAATAAAAACCTTAAAGTTATAACGGTTTTAACTTAAAAAGGCGTTAATTTTTATCTAGGCGTATATAATTTTAATTTTTTTTATAAATTAAAATATAATTTTTACGGAGATTTAAATAATTACGATATAATTTAATAATAGTATTTACAGTTTATTTTACGTAAATAACTATAGGCTTAGTTTTAAAAAAGTTATAATTAACTTTAAATAAGATATATAAAGTTATTAAATTTAAGCCGTATTATCTAAGCTAACTTAAAAATACGAAATAATTATATTAATAATTAATATAATAAATATTTTACCTAATATTTTCGAATACGGTAAATATTAATAATTTTTACAGTAATAATAAATTATATATTTCGGTTACGAAAAATTTTATTCCGAAACCGACTATTACGCAATACCGACAAGTTTCGACCCTGATAAACCTTATGCCTTTTAGCTGGTTCGGCAGGAGGAATCTCTTAAAATGTAATAACTTAGGAAATGTTAAGCTTTTTGCGATAAACCTTAAGTCCGTATAAAATAGCTGCTTTGCAACCCTTTACCAGTCCCACGACTTTAACCTCGATCGATCCTACGATTTTTCGAATCCCCATTAATCAAAACAGCTGAAACATGCCGGGCAATTCCCACTACAAGATACCGGTGCTTAAATAAGATATATTGTCAGCTAGCAGGGGGTGCTAAACGCACCCCGTATACGGAAAGGGTCCTTCTAATACGAAGATATATGTTCCGTTACTAGGTTATACAAAAGCTGTACGCGTACGAGAAATATACGTAAGTTAACTTAATAAAATAACATAATTAATATTTTTTATATTTAATAATTAAAAGTTTTATTCGTTTAATTCGCGTTATTATTAATTAATTAATTATTACTAAAACGATATAAACTATATATTAAGAATAATAATTCGTATATTTTATTAATTATAATAATATTAATATTATTAACGTTTTTTATTATTTATAAGGGATTTAAAGATTAGAATCGTTTTAAAAGCGAATTTTAATCCAGAACGTACGCGTTTAATATTTAGCGTTATATCGATTTTAATTAAGATATTTTATAACTTATCGAATTTATAAAACCCGATATAACTTCGTATTTAAAGAAACGAATCCGTTATACGATACGAAATAATATATTAAGTAATTTTTTAATTATATTTATATTTTCCGGAAAAACCGTCGAAAAATTTAATTATATAAATTATCCGAGAAATATTTTTAAAATAATTACCGAAAATAAATAAGTTTATATTTAAAATTTCGTAACGTATATTTAAGAAAATCGGAAGTACGAAATTTTTTGTAAGAAAATTAACCATTTTACGAAATAGATTTTGGAATTAATATTTTTAGTAATTAAAAAAATAAATTTTTTTCCAGGAAAAAATTTGCGGAAATAATACGTTAATTTAATTAAATCCAGTAAAGTGTATAATAATAAATTTCTGATTAATACGTAACGGAAGTACCGTAAAAAGTTAAAGTAAATTTCGAAGTTAGCGAAAAAGTTAAATAAATAAATTATAAAGTAATAAAAGGTTATAATTTAGGGATAGCGATATAAAATTTTAAAAACGAAAATACCGATCGTATAAGTTAACGATTTATATATAATATTAATTTTTATTATTAAGATATAGACGATAATTTTTTAAAAAATAAAAAAAACTAAAATCGAAAATAATACGATTAATTATTAAGAAATAACGGTTAATTTTTTCGATTATTAGATTATAACTTAATTATTGTTTATATTACGAAATATTAAAATAATGTTTTCGGCATTTTATAAAGTTGTTATAAATTTTTTTAATAAGGATAACCTTAATTAAAAAAAGTTAAGGATATTAATTTTTAATTATAAGGAAGGATTTTAGAATATAGGTTAAAACGAAATAATTATAAAGGTTTATATTTGGACCGAAGTATTAATAAGCGAAAATGTAAAAAGTTAAATATTTAAGGTATATGTTATAAAGTTTGTTTAAATTTTTATTATACGTTATTTTAATGTTATTATATATTTTTTAATAAGGTTTTAATTATTTTCCGTTTTAATAATAAAGTTTTAAAGTTAATTTATTAATAAATTAATTTTAATTTGTTTTTTAAAAAAAAGTTAATCGTTTGTTAAATAGTATAAAGAAAATAATTATTTAACAAATCGATTAATTTTTAAAAAAGTAAAACGAATTTTAATAAGTTTTTTAATTATTAATTAGAATAATGCGATAAGCGTTTTGTTTTACTTTTTAAAAAATTCGTTTATTCTAAATTTAGGATTTACGATATATATTTTTAATTTTATTAGTAAATTTCTGAATTATAGGTTAACGATTTAGGGTAACGGAATGTACGTAAGGAATAATTTTATCTCGATTAAAGGATACGGAAAAGTAAATATATTATTTTAAAATTTTAAAAACCCGAAAACGTTACGTTTATATAACGTAGTTTATTATAAGAACTTTATATGTAATTTAATATTTTTCCGGTAATTTTTAAAAAAAAATATTAATAAGATAATTAAAAAATTAATAATTTTGTTTAAGATAAATATAATTAAATAATTATTACCTTAATAAATAAGTTTAATTAATTTATTATCGAAAATATTAATACGATAATTATTTACGTAATTTTTATAATTTATAAACGAAAGGTTAATTTATAAATAATAAGATTATTACGGACCGGTAACGGTATTATGTAATATTTAAAATTAAGTTATTTAGGGCCCGAAATAATTATTTAATTATAGTTTTATACGAAAAGAATCCGTTTAAAAGGTTTTATAATAATTAAATATTAAGTATATAATAAGGTGAAAGTTAAAAGGTAAATATATTACGAACCGAAGGAAAAAGTTTTTTAATTAAAATAAAAAATTATTATTAATTTTATAAATTTCGAAAAAATTTTTAAAGGATATAGATATATTATATTCGTTACCGATAGGTATTTAGGTTTTATTTGGGATATATATTTTAAAAACCGAAAGTAAAATATATTAATTAATACGTTTTAATATTTTTTAAAAGTTTTAAAAAATTAGAATAAGGTTTTTTTATAAGTAATTAAATACGATAACGAAATTTTGAAAAATTATTTATTTAAAAATATATTATAATCGTTTTTTCTTAATATTAGATTTAAATTTTTAATATTATATATTTAAATTTAAAATGGGGATATAAAACATTTAAAAAATATAATTAAGAAAAAAACGATTACGATACGAAATGGTATTAAGTTATTTTTATTTTTGATCGTATATGTTTTTAAAATAGTAATATATTTATATAACTGTATTTTTAAATATATATGTTTTTAGTAAAGTTTATATAAGGTTTATTATATTTATTTAGCGTATAAAAATAATATTATAGTATTTAATTGGAAATTTTAATAAGTTTATTTGTAAGTATACGGTTATATAATTTACGTTATGATAATTACCGTTATAAAAAAAAATAAAAGTTTTAAAAATTAAATCTTAAAATATAAATTAATTTTTTTATCGGTTACCGATTTATAAATATTTACAAGATTTAAAACCCGTTAATTAATAAGGTTGTTATTATTCGAAATATATAGTTTAACGAAAAGGTTATTTTTTTAAGTAATATTAAAGATTTAAAAAACGATTTTTTTTACGTTACGGAAAACGAATTATAAAATATATTACGATAAATAAAATTATTTAATTAAGTTTAAAGTTATTTATATATATATATTTAAAAGGAAAATAAAAACCTAAGCAGGATAATTTTATTACCGGTTAAATAAAAGGGATAATTTTAAAATAATATAGGTATTAAAGATATACGGGATAAAGAAAAATAAGTTTATTCGTATAAAATTAATTATATTTATATAACCGTTATATTCGAATTATTTCCGTTTTTTGGATTATTATTATTATTAACGTTTGTTTTAATAATTATTACGATTAATATATTAACGGAAAAAATAAAAATAATTTTAGGTTTTTGTTAAGTTATTTAATTTAATATAACGGTAAAGAATGAAGGTATTTTACGGGTTATAAATATAGGTTTTCCGTATATTCCGTATTAAAATAATATTATTTAAAACGATTATAAGGTATAAAAAGTTGTTTTTAATGTAAATCGGTTAGTTTATTTTATAAGTACGATCGATAACCGGCCGGTAAGTTACGGAAATTTAGGGAAAATGATTATTTAAAGTATACGTTATTTTAATCGGAAAGGTTTTAATATTTTATTATATAAGAAAATATTTAAATCGTTAAATTAAGTATATAAGCGTAATTTACCGTTACCGTTACGAAATTATAAAAAGTTAAGTATATATTCGTTAAGGGAAATATTTTGTAAAATCGAAAAGGTTTATTTGTAAAGTTATAAAAAGATGCGATTTTAGGAAATAATTAATTAGTTTTTTGTTAAAGGGAAATGAGTTTTAAGATATATATAGGTATATATTTATAAATTTAATAAGTATGGTTGGTTATAGAAATATAAGGTACATTTTATTATATAAGGTAATTAATGATTTAAAAACGTTTATAATAATATATATATATTTATTTTAATTCGAAGGTTATTTAAAGCGTTAATTATTACGGTAGCTAAATTTAATTTAAAGTTTAAATAATATAACGTTATTTACGTTTTTGTTAACGTTAATTTATTTTACGAAATATATATAAAAACGCTTTTAGGGTATTTTTAACGTAGAAAAATTTTCCTAATTAGGAAGGTTTTATACGGCTTAAAGGAATTGTTATTATTATGGTAAAAAGATTTTACCGGGATGTTTAAAAAATTAGGATTTAATTTTGTTTTTTATGAATTTTATTATTTTATTTATTAAAGGATATTTTTTTTTTTTATAAACGATATCGTTATAGTATATCGTAAGGAAAATGAAGATTTCGTTAATTAATTAATTTAATAAATTTGAGAACGGTATATTTTTATAAGGGATATAAATTTATAATAATTTTTCGGTATCGAAATAATTAAAGATAGATTTAATAAAAAATCTAGTTATTTTAATTTAATTTTATAAATAAATAAATTAATTTAGTTTTTAAAAAAAGTTTAAATAATTTTTTAAATACGTTAATAACAAATGTTAAATTATTACTAAATTTAGATCTAGTTTATTTAGGTTTTATTAATAAATATTAAAAAAAAATTAGTTTTATTTTATACGTAATAATTAATACGCGACCCGATATATTTTTTACCGTATCCCGATTTGCCCGTTTTAATTTAAACTTTAACGATATATATTATAAAATTGTTAATTAAGTTATATTGTATTTAATCGGGATTAAAACGTTAACGTTATAATTCGGAAGCGAAAATTCGTTAGTTACCTGGAATAACGTTTTTTTCGCGGATAATACGATTAATCGAAAAAGTTTTTAAGTTTACGTTAGGAAGTTATTTGGAAAAGTGATAAAATAATGGGCGAATAAGTAAGATATAATAATTATTTTTATTACCGAAACGGAGTTATTGTTTTTTACGTAAGTTGTAAAAAAAGCTTTGTTTAGTTTTCGATTAATTAAAGAGCTGGAAGTTACTTTGGATATTGGACCGTTAAATATGTAATGCGATAATTAGCAGACGATACGGTTTATTAACGCTAACGTTGCTTTGTTATAGACGAAGTTGCGGTACGTAAATATATATAATTACTAGTTACGAAAAGCTGTAAAGAGGGATTTGATTAAAGTGGATTATATGTTTACGGGCGATATATTAGTTAATGGATTAATTAAAGTTTTGTTACGTAAATTATTTAAGTATTTTAAAAAGCAGTTAGAACTGGTGGATATTACGGAAGTTTTTAAGTAACGGAGGAATATTTTGCGAGTGATTTTAAAGAAGGAATTGGTTAATTAGGAGGATTTAATTGTCGGAGGAAAGGTCGAATAGAAAATTATAGCTTTAAAAAGTGATAATAAGTGACGATTAACGTTATAAATGCTTTAGGGCGTTAAGGGGGTATGTTAGCTAGTAGGGGGTGCTAAACGTACCCCGTATACGGAAAGGGTCCTTTTAATCGGAAGATATATATTCCGTTATTAGGTTATATAAAAGCTGTACGCGTACGAGAAATATACGCAAGTTAGCCTAGTAGAATAACATAACTGATGTCCCCTATATCTGACATATATAGTTTAAAGTTATTTATAAAAAGATTAAGAAAAATTTATAATAGGGAATTTTTTAATTTTAAATTAATAATTAAAGTTGTTAAATATTGTTTAATAAGTAGTAAATAGGTTTTAAAAAAAGAATACGTTAATAAGCGATTTAAAGAAATATAAAGTTTATATCGTTATATACGGTTTTATTTAACGAAAAGGAATTAATTTTACCGAAATAAGTGTAATTACCGTATATACGGTATATTAATATATTTTTATAACGTTTATATCATTTATGGGATAGTGTATTTAAAAAATGGATTTTATCGTGATTTATTTAAATAATAACTTAACGGAATAAATTTTTATAAAATATTTTTCTGTATTATAGAAATATTTTAATAGGTATTTACATAAAAAATCACGTTTTGATTTTACGTTTAAAAATATTATTAAATTAATAAACTTTTTATATAAGTTAAAATAAGCCGGTACGGTATAATAAAAAAAATCCGAACGATATTTTTAATAATAATTTTAAGTTAATATTATCTAATAATATAATATTTTTTAATACGAAAACGTATAACGTAATGATTTTATAAGTTAATAATTTTTTATTTTTTAACTTTAATAAAGTACGTTTAAAGGGTATAATAAACGTTATTATTAATAACGGGTTTATAAATACTTTTAAAGCGGTAAATTAATATTGCGGTATATATATCATTAAATTATTTAACATAAATTATATTTATTTTAATTAAAAATAATATATTAATAATATAAGGGGAAAATTATTTTTTTTATTAAAAAATAAGTAAACTACGTAATATGTTATAAAAATAAAGTTAACTAATAAAATATTTTCGAATACGTTAATTTTATTAATATATTTAATTTTTTTATTTATATAATTAAATTAAATAAAATGTTTACGACGTTTATATAAACGCGGTTTATAAGTAATTTATTTTTTAAATATCGAAAATGTATTAAACGTTTTTTAAAATATTTAAAAGGAATTTTAAAGATATTTATTTAATATCGGAAATTAAATAAAAATATTTTTATTACGTTTATAATAAGTTAAAGTTATTTATAATAATCGATATAAATTTTATAAATAATTCGATATTATTAAATTTATTATTAATTACGTTTTATTTAAAATATAAAACTTAGTAAGATAAGTATTAAAACGATAGTAAGTTATTATAAGATATATTTCGGAAGTTAAATACGTAATATTAAATACCGTAATTACAGAAGTAATAAACGTACGGATTTTTTTCGAAAAATTTAGCTTTAACGTACCACACAAGCGAACGGGACACACAAGCGAACGGGACAGTCACGTAATACATAATATCAACTATATTTTAAAAATTTATAACTTTCTTAAATCTTGATTAAATATTACCAAATTTCATAATCTTATATATTACGTTTATACTCACTTCTAGTAAAATTCCCAAAATTCTATATAACCGATTACGTAAGATATTACAAGATATATATTTTAGTCTTTAAATCAAACCCACTTTCTTAATATCGCTTAAAATAATTTTTTAAAAATTTTAAAAAAATCTTAGTAAATATATAATTATTTTTTTCTCCCTAGAGGAAACGTAACCGTAGAACCAAATTGAAAAAATGGATAGATTATATTATCGGTTACTAAGCTTTATTAAATCCTAACCTTACAAACTGCCTAGTTATGCCCTTATCGACGACCATTCTTAACGGAATTCTGGACGGTTTTCGTAATCCGGAGCAGCCGGACAAATTATTATTCGTAATTTTTTTTATATCGATTTAAAAGTTGAACTTCGACGTTTTTAAGTTCGTTATCGTTATCCTTTAGTTTTGCCAGTAATTTTTTTATAAGCCGGATATTTTTTAACATAAATTTACGCAAAAACCAATTATTTCCGCCGTTTTAAATTAAATCGTATCCGAAAATTAAAAATAAAACCCGATTTTTTTCGGATAAGTTGTTAATATCGACGGAGGTATCGATATATTTTGTTCGGCCGATTATTT
>QJNZ01000741.1:0-47801 GCA_004155055.1 Monosporascus sp. CRB-8-3
TTTTGTTGGTGTTTACATGTTTTTTTTTTTTTTTTTTTAAAAAAAAATTCTTTTCTGATTGTGCTTTTTAATTCTACAGACCTCTCAGATCTACCTATTAATCTCCCTGGCACCAAGGCCATGCATGATATGGGACTCCGCTTGGATGACATATCAAGATGTAGCAACTTTCTACGACTCTCTGATGAAGAAAACTTTCCATCCTGGCCATCAGTGTTCAAATCCCTAGGTGGCATAGCCCCGTTACTTAGTCATCTATAAGCCTTAGATCTGACAACCTGCAACAACAGCAACGACAAGACCATAACCCAATGTCGCTCTTCATTACAGGCTTCGCGCATATACAGACATATGTCAGCTTCTCCTGTGCCAAACGTTTTCCTTTCGGCCACTAGGACTTCAACCACATTCCAATTGATCTTCTGATCCTGCGTTTCGGTCGCACCAATATGAGTGATGTTTCGTTTCCCACGATGGGTCTAAGACAAGGCTGGCTATAAATTAATCATATGGGCTGTTATGTATTATCCGTTCTACACTGTGGATGGTCTCTGGTTTCATGGATGAGGAAGCGTGATATGCTTACTGCATGGGACTACCACTCGTGCATTAAGTTGCACCAACGTAAGCTACGGCTTGCTACTCCCACCGGAAGCTCGAAGCTGTGGATCAAGGCTGCCTATCCAGACCGGAAGGCCATCTCGGGATGTAGAGGGTATGGTAAAAGGGGCTCAGGGGCTGGTAGATATAAGGAGGCTTTATGAACCGAGAAATCAGAGAGGACTTTTCTGTCGATGTGCACTTCAAACCCAGTCCCTCCTTCGACTCGGCCCAAGTTCATTTCTCTATTTCCACAATGCTGGCTATCATATTGGGTAGGTGGTATCCCTGGATTATACAGAGGAGCCATACTGATTTGGCGGCCTACTCGAGCAATTGCTGGGGAGCAGTTCCCAGACCCGTCACCGGCACCTACTACACGCCTCATGGAACTACGGGTTTTCAATGGAGAGCAACGGGGAATGCGCTTCACAGAATTGCTGCGGAGGTAAGCAACCTAAAGTCTCTGCCCGCCTCTAAATACTCACGTTGGTTAGGCAACATCCCCTGCACTTACACAACACGTCAGCTTCGCCAGAGCTTGTTCTGTTAGATCTTGAATCGCAGTTGGAGAAGGTTTAACCACAACAAGAAGCGATATCTTCACCTGCGAGTTTGGTGTGTCCATTATGCGTGCGTTGGCAAGTGCCTAAGTACTAGCTGGACTCAGCAGCTGTTATTGGTGGGAAAGAAACACCTGGAAATGCAGGAACAACTTTGGCGAGCATGCTGATCATCGTCGGCAGCGGCGTGGCGTCGCCGACCGACCGCCTCGAGAACACGCAGTTCACGGCCGACGAGGTGAGGGCCGTCAGCGAGGTGGCGCGGAGCTACGGCACCTGGGTCACGGTGCGCTACATGGCCGAGCGCGGCGTCCGGCTGACGCCCACGCTTATGACGTACGACGCCATTGCGTCTGACGAAGTACGCCGACTTCCTGGCGCCCGAGAACCAGCGGAAGAACCGGGAGGTGCTGGCGCAGGGGCTGCGCTCCATCGAGATCGCCGCCAAGGCCGGCGTCGCGATGTGCTCCGGATCCGACCTGCTCGGGCCCTGCCGGCCGAGCGGTCGAGGGAGTTCGGCATCCGCGCGAGGGTCCTGAGCAGCAAGGAGGTGCTGCAGCGCGCGACGGTCAACGCCGCCAGGATGCCGAGGCAGGATGGGTTTCTGGGCCCGGTCAAGGCCGGCTTCGCGGCCGATGTGCTGATTCTGAGCGAGAACCCGCTGGATGATGTTAGTATCCTCGACAACCCCAAGAGGCACGTGCTGGTCGTAATCAAAAACGGCCGGGCTTATGAGTCAAGGTAGGTCGGCCTCGATCCTCTCAAAATGTTCGCGTTCCTCGGTTGCGCTTGTACTCGCGGACGACTACATAGGCGTCTCTTTTCGAAAGGAACTCGTATAATCGCTGACATCGAGGGATATAGATGGTCTCGTCTACCGGAAGACGTAAAGGAGCCGAAGCGCGCGATAGAATAGCCCCATGGTGAAGGTAGGATCATGAAACGCTCTCATGCATAAGTCGATGTAGTGTGCCAGGACATCCATCGTAGCGTGCTGTTGCCCATCAAAATGGTAACGGTAAGGGGAAGCGAAGCGAATATTTATTACGAGCGTCGTGTCTAGGCAGGTTACGCATGACATTAGCCACGAAACCAAGAGAAATCGGACCTTAGGCATAGCCTTCCTTGGGCGGGGATCCCAGCTATGTCCCCTGAAACTATCCTGAGGCAACATTCTATTTATCTAGAAGAACAGTATGACTCTCGTTATGAGTGTCCCAGGGTGACATTGTATATCTTTTTCCGGGCCCTTCAGGACGACTCCATGCGAGCCAACTGATGTCGGTTAAGAGGATTTTGGGGTATAGCAGCTTCACACAGGCCTTGGGCCATCAGTGTGCGTCGTTCAGTACAAGTGCATTCGGCAGGATATTTGGGCCTGTTCAGGAAGACATTGCGCCCGAAAGATTGTTAAGCGTCCATTAAAGCCAAAACATCCGAGTAGATCCATGAGTAGTATTGAGCAATACTTCTGTCACTTCATGTGCAATGCTTTACTTGATATATACAACGGAAGGACATCTCGCTCCATCACAACGCGTCCAAGCCCTCCGTCGGCTTCGGACCCCCCTTACTCCGCACCGCCTCCTCGGCCCCGCTCGCCTTCCACGCGCTCACGACCAGGTTGACGATGTGGTCCACGCCGACGCCCTTCTTGACCTGCGCGAACACCGTGGGCCCGCCCTCGCGCATCTTGCGCGCGTCGCGCTCCATGACGCCGAGGTCGGCGCCGACGGCCTCGGCGAGGTCCGTCTTGTTGACGACGAGCAGGTCGCTCTGCGTGATGCCGGGGCCGCCCTTGCGCGGGATCTTGTCGCCGCCGCTCACGTCGATGACGTAGATGATGTAGTCGGCCAGCTCGCGGCTGTAGTTGGCCGCCAGGTTGTCGCCGCCGCTCTCGATCAGCAGCAGGTCCGCCCCGCCGACGGCCGCGTGCAGGTCCTCGAGCGCCGCCAGGTTCGCGCTGATGTCCTCCCGCACCGCCGCGTGCGGGCACCCGCCCGTCTCGATGGCGCGGATCCGCGACGCCGGCAGCGCCCGGTACCGCGTCAGGAACTCGGCGTCCTCGCGCGTGAAGATGTCGTTCGTCACCGCCGCGATGTTGTACTTGGTGCGCATCGCCAGGCAGAGCGCCAGCATGAGCGCCGTCTTGCCCGATCCGACGGGTCTGGAGCGCGGGTCGGTCAGCTTACGATTACCTGAATGGTTCGGCCTTGTGTGCGGTTCGCGCAGGAAATACTCCCACGCTCCCGCTTGAGTACGCTCTTGTCATGTGACATCCATCATCTGCAGGCTTGTGACCATGCTGCCATTCGGTTGAGAGCCAGTATCACTTGATGCGCATGTATGCATGCCATATGTGCACGAGGGCATTGCGTAGCCCTGCGGCTTCATCCGGTATAAAACCACGTGGGCCGACACTGGGAGCGACCCAGAGCCGCTGCAGAGCACCTGAGTAGGAGAACAAGGACGCCTTTCCCTGTCCCAATAGGGGGAACGAAAATCAGAGGTAATTCCGAGAAACCTACCCTCCAATACCAACAGTAAAGGCCCTCTCATTCCAGTCGCGGCCTTCGACTATGGGCATCTCCCGACCCAGGTAGCTGCCCGGCCCGTCGAGGATCTCATGTGAGTGCCCATGCTCCACAGCGGAGAAGCCGTCGTGAGAATGGCCGGTTACACCGTCGTGGGAGTGAGTATGAGACATGTTGGGTGGATAATAATGACCCAAACCAAGATAGAAGATCCAATTGTACTTTGTATATTCACTTTGGATTAGGGCAAGAAATATATATTCAAAACCTGTTCCTATTATGGACTCCGGTCTCCTCTTACATAGGAGGCCGCCTGTAAATGGAGGGGCAAATCACCTCATACATCTTTTTATATGAGGGGCATACATCAGAACCCTATCATACCCCACCTCCCCCATTGCTTGGAAAAAAGGCTGATCAGCACCTCTTATCTGCTTAAGGTTCATATCTTACTTTCAAACAATGCCTGCTTCCTTACACGGGTTTGGTCTAATAAGATGGCTTATTCAAGGTAAATGTGATAGGTAAGAAGAGGAGTAGCAAGTGTTTAGCCGTTATATGCAAGGTTACATGGGTCCAAGCTCTATTATCCAGGCTGAGATATGCAAGGTAAGTACTATTAGGTAGCTGAGATATAAGCTTAAACTTTTATTTTCGGTTGTTCCGATTACAGAGTTGTGCCTCATCACTTCGTCCACGCTTTACAGGGAAAGAAAATAACTAATGTCCGAGGATTTGTCAAGACGGGTCCCGTAGGTATAAACGAGTTTACTTCTAGTTATACAAATGTAGCCGTTCTAGATTGTAATAAAGGAGCCCACCCTCCCTCATCAACCCTTGGGATATTGGTAGCACTGGATTTTGGGCCAGCCGTCTTTCTGACCAAATTTTCTGATGACCCCACACTCTACCCCCATCCACCACAACATCCAACTCGCTTACATGGGCCGATACCACCAACCCCGTTCAACAAATGCGATCTCGATTGGTCTAGTGGTCAGGATACCTGCTTGTCATCTTTCTCAGAAGACACCAACCACGCAGGTGGCCGGGGTTCGATTCCCCGATCGAGAGCTTTTTTTGTCTCTTGTTAGTTTAGCTTCTGCTACTGAGCGGAATTCGATCGAGTTGCCAATTTTCCTACTTGTTATGCAACCAGGCGACAGGCGACCCTCATTTAGTTGGCTTCTATAGTGTTTCCATAGACAGCCATCTCTGCCTGTACAAGTTGCCCATCATATTGACTCTATGGCTTCATCGATGGGGCGAGGCTCCAAGCTTTAATCATCCGTTTATGAACTTGGTTAGGAAGTGCCCATGCGACAGATTGTTCGAGGTAAAGACCTCCAGCTTAACGTGCGACGAGTACGTGTGATCAAGGAAGAGGCTTCTCAATTCATGCCCAAAACGCCCCTACCTATTTCCCATCCCATCCGAGACGTCTAATCTATTTGTCCTCCATCGTCCGTCATCATCTATCATAATCATCTAACTTAATTATGTGGTATCCTCATCCATAGTTTGATCGTCCTGATGGGCGCTGACCGCGCCCTCCTCGAGTAAGGGTCCGGCGAACGGCCTCGCGCTTCGCGGCCACATCCTCTTGTACAGGCTGATGCCGACGCTGTCCTGGGGATTGATGCGGCCGTCGAAGTTGGCCTTGAAGTAGCCGTGGGTGCCCAGCGCCTCCTTGATGTAGCCGCTCCGGCCGCGCTTCGTCCACAGCGGCAGCGCCTTGAACCACTCCACGTCCTCCCGGTTGAAGAACATGTAGCGGACAGTGACGACCTTCTTGTGGATGTGGTACGGGTGGCCCGTGAGGATGACGCGCTTGGCGATGACCCTCGACGTCGAGGGCGCCCGGGCGGTACCCGTCGCGACTAGCTGCAGGGGCAGCTCGGCCTCTTCCGCGTCCGCTTCGGGAACCGTACGCTTGAAGAACAGCGTAGGGACGGATCCCCAGGCGATGGGCCCCATGAACGAGGCGATACCGGACTGTCCGGGATGTAGATAGCGACAGTATTTATGGACGTCGTTCTCGGTGCTGCCACTGACTGAGAACAGGGGGTTGACGACGAATCTCCGAGGACCACATTGGACGATGAGCTCCTCCTTGGCCTTGATGGACTTTTCGTAGTCTTCTTTGTGGATGACATCGAAGTTCAAGGCCGCCTTCTTGTTCTCGTGTCGTAGGAGAGAGAACAGTGTGACGGGGTGCGAAGGGTTGTGGAACTTCGAGAGTTCCGCCGGGACGCCCCTGAGATGAACATGAACTCTCGTACCGGGTGCGACTCCGCCCACAAGAGCTTCCTTTAATGCATGGTTCCGCGAGGATTGGTAGTTGGAGACCTGCAGTAACCTCGACCACTCCTCTGGTTGGTATGGCCGGTCTTCCTCCTCATTCCAAGGACTCGTCCTCAGACTCTTCAGTCCTCTGTACTTAGCCAACCTCTCCCGTGCAAGAACATTCGGATGTAGTTCGATCTCGTCGGGGAACTCCATGTCCTCCTCCGCCTCGTCACGCTTCCTCCGCCGATAAGTCTCCAGTTGCTCGGCGTCATCGTCCTCGTTCGGCTCAACAAACATCTCGGATTGGGGATACTCCGACATGGCGGCCTCTGTTGGCTCGGGGCCAGCGACGCCTTCCATGCCATCCTCGGGAGCTGCTTTATCACCTTCCTCAGCAACATCCTCCATCTCGTCGTCCATGTCGGAATCGGAATCTTCAACATCATCCAGGAACCAAGCTGCTTGGTAAGATGAGGTTCCCTTCGGTAGCTTCTTGGGTTTAGCTCGTTCTTCTGGCTCCTCTTCTGAGAAATAGTGGTGATCATCTAGGAGGACACCTTTCTTGTTCGGCACAACGGCCGGCACTTCGCCATCGATGTCGTCCATCGTCGCTTCTTCTGGAGCCAGCTCGGCGAGATCGTCCTGGTCCTCACCAGGCGCCTCCAAGACGTTTTCCGATTCGGCTTCGCCGACGGCCATACCGTCATTTCTCCTCCCGGTCGGAAGGGGAGCAGCTGTGATCTTCTCGATCTGGAAAGTGCCCCAGTCTCCCACGTGTACTAGCCGGTCTGCCTTGAGACCCTTCCCTCGAACGACGCCCGTCAGAACAGTAGTCTCTGTTTCTGACGTCGGCCATTGGACATTATCGACAAGCATCCAAGACCTTTGATCTCTCCAATTGACGCCTTTTGGTGTGGTGCTACAGAGCGACCTCATCAGATTAGAACACTCTTGTCTCGAATCAAGGCTGTAAACCTTTTCCTGGCCAGGATGGAAATGGGTCATAAAGGATGCCAGGGACTTGACCACATCCGGCCGTGCTTTGGCCGGCTCGATCTTATCCAAGTGCTGCACAACGGTAAATAGTGTAGACATGCCCTGGTTCTCAACACTTCGGATGATCAATTCGCCCAGCGGATCGACCTCAACTTCGGCCGATAGGACAAAAACCACGTAATCGGCGACTCTGGCGGCGTCCATACATGCTGTCAAGTCCCTCTTCAAGGGGACATATTGGAGCTTCTGCTTGAAACGGTCGACGGTAACCCGAAAGGTGGTATCGAGTATTTCGGACTGGATATCGAGGCTGTCATTGAGGCTACTGATGGCTGAAGAGACGTCGCCGTCGGCGCAAAGTGGAATGACGGCAACAATTCGAGGGGCGGCATCTCGTCCGGAGAAGATAGATGTCTCTTTCTGATGTTCCTTATGTTTGGCGATTTGGCGCTGCTTCGCCTGGTTACGACGGGCTAATTTGGACATGACGTGCTGATGGGGAGTCCTCCGCTGCCCTCGTTCGCTGGGGAGCTTTCCTACTCGCGGAATATCCAACTATTAACAACCAAACAGTAGTACGATGGAGAAGCCATGTACAGATTCATATAGCTACAACTTACCTTTTGCTTCGTCTCGTAAAGCGCCTTTAGTTGCCTTCTTGGATTTAAAGGGCTTATGCGAAACCTTGGTGGTCGGCCGGTGAGAATGGGTGGCCACGGCGGAAGGCATTTTGCCGTCACCTCCTGCTTTAAATCTGAAGGGTAGCGAAGCCAGATTGAATAGGCGGGCAAACTTTGACCCCCCCGATTGTAACCTTAATCCTTTTGGGATGTGTATCTCAAGTATGTGTCACACCGAGCAGAAGCGATTCGCGATACGATATTCGCATTCACAAAGGGTCCGCCAGTCAATCTTCACCCCCCGTAAACCCGTTAAAAGAAGGCTTGGATTGTGTTTCGAGGGGCAATTTGATGGATGGTTTATCGCTGATGGGCTCTGAATCCACTGACCCAGGCATTTTTGTGCGGGCAGGCGGGGCCGGGCAGCCCACTTCGATAAGAAACTTTTTGGTGGGGCCATCTGATTTATCGTCTTATCAATTCTTCAGTCTTATCGATACCAACTGATAAGACAGGTTGATGGACTTCTTGCTGGGAAATTTTGGTTGCTCAACCTTTCACGCCAGCCGCCAATATACCGTGTACCTGTGCGCCTCACGATTCTACACCCAACAGACCAGATAGGGCCAAGATGGATGTTGATACTGAGGTTATCAATGGCCGCGACAACGGTCATACCGACGACCACGACAATGGCGCACTCATCGTCCAAAGCGCTAGGACCGAACTCATCCCGAAGCATGAACGGATAAGACGTCGGCGAATGAAGGAAGCCCAGCGAGAGTACGGCCGCGGTTCCAAGATAGATACGAAGGGGATCAAGGACAAGAAGTTACGGAGGAACCTGAGCAATCTCGAGCACAAGTACAAGACCGCTACCATAAGAGCAAAAGATGCCGAGGTGCTCCTGGAGAATACGGCCGGCTTCCTCGAGCCCGAACACGAATTGGAAAGGACGTATAAAATTACACAGGATGATATACAGGACAACGTAGCAGTCGAGACCGCTAAGAAGCGCTTTGAGCTCAATCTGTCCGACAAACTGGGTCCTTACATCTCCGACTACTCGAGAAACGGCAGGGATCTGTTACTAGCGGGACGGAAGGGACATATTGCGGCGATGGACGTAGGTTCAGCCCCGGGAGTGTGTGCCCACGATATGCTAACGTCTGGCAGTGGAGGACAGGAAAGCTGGGCTGCGAGTTACAACTAGGCGAGACGGTCCGCGACGTACGGTGGCTGCATTTGGGCCAATTCTTTGCTGTGTCCCAGAAGAAATACGTCTATATATATGACAGGCAAGGGGTAGAAGTCCATGTCTTGAAGAAGCATCAGGAGGTCTCCCACATGGAGTTCTTACCGTACCACTACCTCCTAGCGACTTTGGTCAGTTTGGCATTGGTATCCAGGCCCTCTATCTTGTCGCTGACCATCTAATGTAGGGATTGTCTGGCTATCTGAAGTACCAAGATGTCTCGACCGGTCAACTCGTCAGCGAAATACCCACGAAACTGGGTCCACCTGTCTCACTCACTCAAAACCCATACAACGCCGTCTTACACGTATGAGTCCTTGATTCTATATTTTATGAAGACTTCTGTTAACCCAGATTCAGTGCGGACATCAAAACGGCACCGTTACATTATGGTCGCCCACTTCTCCAGGTAAGCATCCATACTACCCGCCTCTTCCTTGGTCCATTTCTCTGGCTAGCAGCTCTTGAATTGGGCTTTGAGACTTCTAAGGGCTACTTGTGCCCTCCTTTGGGCCAGCAAATTTCTGACCTTGCTTTCGGAACAGAACCTTTAGTAAAATTACTCGCACACAAAGGTCCTGTCCGTTCTATAGCCGTCGACAGGGAGGGCCGTTACATGGTATCGGCAGGCCAGGAGAGGAAGATGGCGGTGTACGTACCCTCCCTTGCTGTTATGCATGGATATATACTTACGATAACCTAGGTGGGATATTCGAATGTTTAAAGAGGTTAATAGTTACTTCACACGACAACCAGCTTCGTCCTTGGCTATATCAGACCGGAATCTCACGGCAGTGGGTTGGGGAACCCAAACGACGATATGGAAGGATCTCTTCGTGAAGCACAAGGCCGAACAGGAGAAGGTCCAGAGCCCATACATGAACTGGGGCGGGGAAGGCAAGAGGGTCGAAAAAGTGCGTTGGTGCCCCTACGAAGACTTGCTCGGGGTCTCACACGATTCCGGTTTCTCCTCGATAATAGTGCCGGGTGCGGGAGAAGCCAACTTCGACGCGCTCGAAGTCAACCCCTTCGAAACTACCAAGCAGAGGCAGGAGACGGAGGTTAAGTCGCTGCTGAACAAGTTGCAGCCCGAGATGATCGCGCTGGATCCTAACTTTATCGGAACTCTCGATTTGCGGTCGGAGCAGCAACGTCAAGCGGAGGGGGATCTCGATGCCAAGCCTGTCGATATCGAGACGGAGATAAGGAACAAAGCTCGCGGGAAGAACAGCGCCCTCAGCAAGTATCTGAGGAAACAACGCAAGAGGAACGTTGTGGACGAGAAGAAGCTCAAGGCAGAAGAGATCTGGAGGGAGCGGCAGGAGAAGAGAGACAAGCAACACGAAGAGAAGCAGGCCAGTCTCGGTCCGGCCCTGGGAAGATTTGCGAGGAAAGAGTAGTAATGGCATCCATTTATAGGTGGGATAGAAGGAGACACAATGAGAGAGATACCCTTGGAATCCGATTATGGTGATTGCACCCGTGTACTCGCATCCTTCATCATTCCCCCTTTACGGACTCTGATCCCAACCCATCAGGCTACTGGTTCTCTGAATGATCATTCTCTTAAAAAGGTCGAGGTCCTTCAAGCCTTATGCATGTCTCTGTTGTCCGCATGTGGATACGAGACATTCATGTGCGTGTATGTGGCACAAGTAAGACAAGCGAACAAAGACGACCAGGAGACACGCAACCGACATTCAGCCTTGATACCTAATATTAACAACAAGCAGGCGGCCAGTTGCCAGGCTGGGTAGGGGGAAAGGGGCTGACATCATTGATGGTGGCCACCTGGCAATCGAGAGGTTCATGCATGTGACAGTGGCATGCTCTAATAGGGTCGGCTGATGCAGAGCCACTTGGTAATAAAAAGGCCCGCCCGTCTAGCTTAGCACAAGTTTAGCTTGTTAAATCTGGCTTACGTATTGTATGTATTGTATGTATATATCATTTACCTGATAAGGTCGTAATCAAAGGGGGCCCCGGCGAACGGCCCTTATGCACCAGATGTCATTTCTACACAATAATACAATACTCGGTCATCTCAACTCCCTCTCTCTCATATCTCTCTATTGCTACTTCAAGCATTGTAACTCCGTTGCTTTGCTCATTCCCGTTCGAGTCAGAATTACTGGCCATGGCAGTTCTTTTCTCCAAATCCTAAAGCTCAGCAAATACGAAAGAAGCCGTTCATACATTTTTATTCCCCCTTGCAACCGGTAAATCCGCCATCATGAACGGGAACGCCCACATGGCTTCGGTTGGCGATGGGCCAACCGACGCTCGATACGAACATGGCATCCAAGTCATTGATGAGGACAAACAGTTCAAGTATGTAGAGGCTTTTTTTGGAGCTATCAGCGCGTTTACGCCCGGCGACGACGCCCAACTTGCACCCCGTCTACTCGCTAACACCATGCCCCTTGCAGTCCTCATATCAATAGCTATCTTCAAGCGACGGATGTTGCCGAGGCCGGATTTAATTACCACCTCATATCTGTTTTTGGCTCCCAGTCCACCGGCAAGTCTACTCTGCTGAACCACCTCTTCGGCACCGAGTTCAACGTCATGTCCGAGGCCGAGCGACGTCAGACCACAAAGGGGATATGGATGTCTAGGAATAGGAAGGCCTCTATGGCCGACAACATCCTCGTCATGGACGTGGAAGGCACCGATGGGCGCGAGAGAGGAGAGGATCAGGATTTCGAAAGGAAGAGTGCGCTCTTTGCCTTGGCTACTAGCGAGGTTCTCATAGTCAACATATGGGAACACCAAGTAGGGTTGTACCAAGGAGCTAATATGGGCCTGCTGAAGACCGTTTTTGAGGTCAACCTCCAAATCTTCCAGAAGGACAAGCAGTACGTCTACGGATGGGTATACGCGATTACTCTGTCCGTCACCTTGCTAACTCCCCTTTTCCTAGGTCGACCCCGCGGTCTCTCCTCTTCTTCGTCATCCGCGATCATATCGGTGTCACTCCTTTATCAAACCTCCGATCTACACTTGTACAAGATCTTACGAAAATCTGGTCATCCATATCGAAACCTCAAGGCCTGGAAAATTCCCGCATAGATGACTATTTCGATTTTGCTTTCGCTGCCTTGCCCCACAAGGTCTTACAACCCGACAAATTCGTTTCCGAGGTTCAGGAATTAGGAAAGAGATTCACCCCTGGAACTCCAAGGTCCAAAGAGCAGGGAGAGAATGGCGAGCAAGAGCTCGCTGGTGGTGTCTTCCTACCCGAGTACCACCGGAGGATCCCCGCTGATGGCTTTTCCGTGTACGCCGAGGGCGTCTGGGACCAGATTGCCAACAACAAGGATCTGGATCTACCTTCACAACAGGAACTACTTGCGCAGTTCCGCTGCGACGAAATCTCCAGGGAAGTACTAGTCTCTTTCGACGAAGTCATCACTCCCCTAGAAGAACAGCAGGCCGAGTCTAGTCGCAGTGGGAAACCGGTCGTTCTGCCAGACCTCGGTAGCACCGCAAGTTCGGCGAGGGAGAAGTGTGTCAAATCATTTGAGATCAATGCCAGCAGGTACCATAAGGGAGTGTATAAGACGAAGCGAAGCGAACTCGAAACCAAGATCGATCAGCGGCTGAAGGCGCTCTATCACGGCCAGCTTTCTGCTGCTCACAAGTCGGGCGTGGCCGCGTTCAGCGACGCCGTATCCAGCAAGGTCAAATCGGGCCAGAAGTCCGGTGCAGCTTACGAATTTGCCGAAATTGTGGACAAGGAAAAGAAAAAGGCGCTCGAGGGCTTTGAGAAGGAAACCCAGAGCCTGTACATGGAGGGAGTGCCGTGGGCCAACTTCAAACCGCAGTATCAGCTGTTCGAGAAAGAACTCGATGAGGTCAGCGCCCGTCTGCGTAAGGATGAGATGCGACGATTAGCCACGAGAGTCGAACGCTGGGTCAAGTCGCGGCTCGGCGATTCTATTGGGCTGGAATTCAACAAGCTTGGATCCGGTAGGGCAGGATCCGGTGCCCCCGAGACAGGCGATAAGCCTCCCTCGGAAAAGGATCTCTGGGACCGCATCTGGAATGTATTCACCGCAATTGTCAAGGAAGCCGAAGGCCGCTTCGCCGACAGGGCCAAGAGCTTCGAAGCCAGCCAGGACGAGGTGGATGTGGGATTATGGCGCCTGCGGCGCAAGAGCTGGGTTGCTCTGCGGGAAAAGATCGAGGAGGAGGTGATGGAGGGCAACATCCTGCTGAAGCTCCGGGAGAACTTCGAAGACAAGTTCCGATACGACGAGGCGGGAGTCCCGCGGATATGGCGACCGACGGACGACATCGAGGGTGTCTACACACGAGCGCGTGAGTCGACACTGACTCTCGTCCCGCTGCTGTCGAAGTTCAGGCTGTCCGCCACAAAAGAATCACCCGACCTGCCCGGGTTCGTTGGAAACCAGCCGCCGAGCGCCGAGGCCGAGGACGAAGAGGACCTAGCGCCGATCGGTGGAGTCGACGAGGAGGAGGGCAAGAGCCTCGAAGAGGAGATGACGGTTCTGAGCGAAAACAAGCGCCAGGACCTTGTTGTCAGGTTCAAGAAGACAGCTGATGGCGTCTACGTGGAGGCCAAGCGAAGCGCCATCGGCGGCGTCGCGCAGATCCCGTTGTACTTCTACGGCATCCTCCTGGCATTGGGCTGGAATGAGATCCTCACAGGTAAGTCTTACATTCGTCCAATCTACTGCACGACCTCCACGACCTCCACACCTGCACATATCCATCCCATCTATCCGTCTAGCCTTACTGACGTAGTCCTCAAGTTGTACGCAACCCCGTACTCTTCATACTCCTCATCATCATGGCTGGCGCGACCTACGTCGCCTACAACCTGAACCTGCTGGGGCCGATGATGCAGATGAGCAGCGCGGCGTGGGGCCAGGGCGTCGAGATCGGCAAGCAGAAGCTCCGGGACTTCCTCGAGAGCAACGAGACGGCGCGGCAGGCCATCGGCGTCCCAGCCGCCGTCCGGAGCGGCAGGGACAGGGACAGCGACGCCATCAGCCTCGACACCCTGGACAGCCGCGGCAAGAGGTCCTCGGGTGCGGGTGCTGAGGACGACGACTTCTGATACAGCTACATCCGTGGCGGGCGTGTGTGCGTGTATGCATGCAAGCGCATGCGCGTCTATGAATGGTATAGGTGGATAGTAAATGACCCGCAACTCGGTTCAGACATGGGTCGCCGTGAGGATAGGATGGATGGATGTATGGTTGGTTGGTTAGGGATGCGATACGGTGCGGTGCCCTGATTAGACATCCGGTATATTAGAAAGCATCATCATATTCACTACTCATTCCGAAGAATCCCTCTGAAGCAGGAAATAGCGAGTAGTCGTTACCAAACGGACCTTTCCCGTATATATATATATATTCAAATACATCAGCAACCCTGCCCGAAAACGCCGCCTTTGATGCAGTTGTAGTGTAGTTACAACACGTACAGGTCAACATCGCCCCTTAACCCTCAAAACGCCTCCAGGCCGGCAGGCGTCCCGAACCAGGAGCCCAGCTCATCAGCGTCATTCTCTCTCGTGCCCACGTCGACGAAGAAATCCGTCAACCGGCTCGTGCCCTCGTCGTCATCGTCGGCCACGGCGGGCCACTCGACCCTGACGCCGCCCTTGCCCTCGAGCAGTTCCCGCGCCGTGCCCCAGCTGAACCGGCACTCCGGGCCCCAGCCGAACACCGGGTGCATGTTGCGCCGCAGCCAGGCCGTGCAGCGCGCGTCCGAGGGGTAGCCAGAGCCCCAGCCCTGTTCTTCCTGTTCTTCTCCCTCTCCCTCTGCCCCTTCTTCTTCCTCTCCGTCTTTTCGTCTCGTTTCTCCTCCCTCAGATTGTTCTTCCCCTTCCCCTTCCCGCACTTTCCTCTTGCGGCTGCTCGTCCCCGCCCTACTACGGCCCTCGTACAGCACCCCGAGCGCCGCGTCCCGCGTCACCTTGGCGCACACGCTGGCGGCGCTGACGCACGGGTACAGCGAGTCGGCCTTCTTGGCCACCGTGACCCGCGCCGTCGGGAACAGCCGCTGCAGGCGCGCCTGGTACGCCGCGGGGGGGCCCACCGTGTCCACGTAGATCTCGCGCACGTCGACGCCGCGCGCCATCACGCCCCGTACCAGGTCGGCCGTCGCGTCCTGCGCCTGCGCGTTCAGGTTGTACGAGCTGCCGGCGCGCAGCATGTTGGCCCCGATGCTGCGGGCCGAGAGGCTCGCTATCGCGTACCCCGCGTGCGTGTGGAGGGTCGGCCCCGCGGGGGCGGGGTCCGAGGAGGTCTGGTCGGCGGCGGCGGCGGTGGTGGGAGAGCCGGGGGTGACGGGTGGAAGGGTGCACAGCTCGCGCATCAGCTGCGCCCGCACGGCCGGCGTCAGGACCTTGCTGTCGTCGAAGCGGTGCCGCTCCCTGAGCAGCGGCTCCGACAGCTCCGCCGGCAGGTAGAACACCCCGTAGACCATGGGGCCCAGCACGGGGCCGCGGCCGGCCTCGTCGACGCCCAGCACGCAGGGCGGACCCCGCGACGTGGGGTCCCCCTCCGGGGGTAGGAGGGAGGCCGGCCCCGGCGAGAAGTACGTGTACGACTCCCCGGCCAGCGTCGCGGCCGCGTCGATCGAGGGCGGGATGTAGGACGTCGACGACGACGGCGGCGTCTCGAGCGCGAGGTCGGGGGTTTCTTCTATTGGCGTGTCTTCCATCTTTTTGCCTTGCCTTCCTTTCCTTTCCTTTCCTTTTCGATCCCGTGTTCCAGGAGATTGCTTGTTCTCTGAGTTCGTCCTGCAGGCTGACGAGGTCTCGGTCTTGTATAGTTGAGAGTTGTAGGAATGAGTGGTGGAGTGGAAAGAAGGCTAGGTGTATAACATATAAAGCACCCAGGTAATTGTACAAAACGGAACAAATTACAAAATGCAACCTGCTCCTACCATGAGATTTTAAAACCTTTGAATATGTCAGGTGCCAAATAACTTACGTACTGGTAGCGCTTTCCCGGGTGGACGCGTCTGGATGTGGAAAGCGCGTCCCAGGCCATTAAACCACCCCGAAAGGACCCACATATACTTCCCAAGGTTGCAGCCATCGATTTACGCCAAAGAAGGGTTAAGTTAAGTTAATCATTGGTAAACAACAAGCAAATCAATGAATGATACCCGACACTCGTCGCCCTGTTCTTCCCCACCCCCCATCTACAACGCGTCGAACCGTCTCGAAACCGGGGTAATTTCATTCTTGAAGTTTCGTGAGACTCATCCGGGAACTTTTTAATATTCTGAGATAATACCCATTTTCTTTTGGGATTTTTGATAACACAGAGAGCCAGTCTCGGACTTAACTCTGTGTGTGTGTGTGTGTGTCATGGCGCCATCGCGGTCGTCACAGGCGCAGCGGCGCGTCCCTCAGTCGCAGACTGAGCAAGTCTACGAACTGGGCAAGTTTGGAAGGTAGGCAACCCCCTCCGATGCGATGCAGTCGTTGGCTTCTAATGCGATGCGATGCAGGAAAACCGGCATCACCTTACCCGACAAGGGCGTACGCGACGAGTATGGCATGGAGGATCCCGACATCTTCTCTTCCCCCGAAAAGGAGACCAACGGCGCCAATAGACATGGTCGCGACACACCGGAAGTGGAAGACGAGGACGAGCAGGATATGGAGTTAGACGACGGTATGTCGCCTTATATGAGCACTTGACATGTACCATAGCCGTAGCCGGTCACCGTGGCGGTTGGCCACTATGGCGGACTGACGTGTCAGAATAGGCTCAGAGATGGGACCAGCTACTACTCGAAAGCTTCAGGAACGCCCGAGCAGACCTTCCCTCCCGCGCGCTCGGTCCCCTATCAAGACAAGTTTACTCTCCCCAGCACGACATAACCCACATCTCGCTCATACCTCCTCTCCCTTACGAGGTTCCGTTATGGAGGCACCTGGACACAACCCCGCGAAGCCGGTCAAACGCAAGCTGGATTTCTCTAAGAGCGATAAATCACAAACGAAAGCCGTAGCCAACGGACGCCCGAAGGCTAATGGCGCGATGTCCACCAATGGCAAACTTGCTAATGGTCACGCCAACCATTCTGAAGGTTCCGACGACGACGATGGGGCCGTCCTTCGTGGCAGGAGGAACCAACGGGAAGAACAAGACGAGGAAGAGGGGTATGAGGAATCCCTGCAAGTACTCGACGTGGGCGGCGATGATGTCGACCTGCCAGAACAAGACGGGATCACCCCTGAGCCCGAGGAGGAAGTTCCCAATGAGCAAGTAGAAGAAGAGGAGGAAGAGGAGGCACAGCCTCAACCAGCAAAGCGGAGAGGACGCAAGCCGCAGCAGCCGCCCCTCGTGGCCGAACAACCACAACCGCCCGCAGGGGAAGTCGACGACGAACCCGTTAAGAAAAGGAGGGGTCGGCCGGCAAGAACTGCACCACAAGAAGAGCCTCAAGCTTCTTCCTCGTCTCCTAAGAGAAGGCGAACTGGACGGAACTCCTTGAGCAATGTCGAAGAGGAGCCTGCCGAGCAAGAGCCTGTCGAAGAAAGAGAGCCAAAGCGTCAACGAACCGAGAAACCGTCAAGTAAGGCTGCCTCTGCCGCTTCGAAAGCGAAACCGGCACCGGAAGCGAAACCGGAAGCGAAGCCGGCAGCGCAGAAGGGGAAACCCGGCCGCAAGCGGAAATCCTCCGGCGTCGGTGTTGCTTCCCCAGCTGTTCAGCGTGGCCCTCCTCTCCCCAAGGCCCGAGGACTGGTGAGCTTGCGACGGGAGGGAGCGGACGAGATAAGAACTACCCGCTCCGGCAGACTTTCAGTCAAACCCTTGGAATTCTGGAAGGGCGAACGATACGAATTCGATGATGAACAGGAGGAGGTGTATGGCGATAAGCGTAGCCATTTCGTGTTCAACAAGGTCAAGGGCGTCGTCCGCGCTGAAGAGCCGGAACCCCAGCCCAAGACGAGGAGGGGGCGCCCTGGCAGGCGGTCTGTTCGTCCAAAAGGCCGTCGTTCTGTTGCCGAGGATTCAGATGAGGAACCCGACGATTGGGAGAATGATCCGGGTCGCATAGTGGGCGAGTGCATCTATTGGTATCCCGAATACGAGGCGAATCCGCCCGAAGACGAAGACCGCGTCGAGGTGGTGGAAGAAGAGCTGGCGATCTCGTCCAACGCCATCAACCTCAAAGATATCAAGGACGCGACGTTCAAGTTCGCCAAGACGCTGACCCTGCCCTTCTTCGGCGCCGGTGTCGTAGACCTCCCGCCGGGCTCCGAGAAGCGGCCCAAGAATTCGCGCAAGATGCAGATGGTCTTCTTCGTGTATACAGGTAGCGTCACCGTTACGATAGCGGAGGCCACCACCTTCAGAATAAGTAAAGGGGGCATGTGGTTCGTCCCGAGAGGTGTGTAGCCTGTCTGTCATCTTGGAAGAAGGTGCTTCTAGTACGAGTTTTCTTTGCTAACTGTCTGCTAGGAAATCATTACGAGATCAAAAACGAGGGGAACAAAACGGCACGCCTCTTCTTCGCGCAGGGATGCGAGCTCCTCGTACAACCGGAGAACCAGGAGTAGTGAGCAAAGGTCAGCAATGCAATACCCCAGCAGTGAAGAGGGCTGCTTGCAGCCGCTGTTATAGCAAACTTGTATAATAGGCGGGACACTATAAGGGGTGAGGCGTTTGTGTGGACGGCTCTTGGCCATTTAAAAGGAATGCCGGCGTTGATGAGAGGCACTGCCTGTTTCGCGACAGACATGGCTTGGTTGCGGGTTCGCTTGTAGTTGTGCGGTTTAAAACGAGACGATGCACGAACATTAGGCCAGCAGCTAGAAGACCTAACGGACTGTTACGGTGCTGTTGCGGACCACCGCGTGCAATAGGCACAATTCGAACAGTCTTGAATTCTATAACCCCCTTTTGGGGAACATGACAATTTGGTGTAGTCGGCTGTTAGGTGTGCTCCATGACACATATACCTCGGTGTCCGCAATTGCCTTTAATACTTATAAAAGAGGGAGGATGCTAAAAGCGGATATAAGAAATTTGATAATAAAAGTCATAACTCGTGTATTCGTAAATCTATAAAAGCTCCATGCCTTTCATTGTATAATGGCATGGGCTGAGTCCGGGGGGGCTGCTAACAGGCAGCAACAGCAGGCAGCAGCTGCTTTGCTTATAGACCCTCTCCAATGACCAGTCACCCAATATATCTGTTTCGACCTTTACAGCGCTGTATCAGCTTGGACTTAGTTCTGAGCCCTCCACTTCCTTTTCTTGCTTGACCTCCAGACGGGTTCGATAGGAGGTATTGACACATCCCAGTCATCTGCGCGGCGTCCCGTAGAGATGCTCCTACTCCCGCCAGAGATATACGATGCGGTAAGTACCTAATGATCAGGCATGCATGCATCTGAATCTAGTTACTAAGCTCATTGGGTAGATCACCATCTTGGTAGAGGGTCCACGACCCTTTGATAACCGTTACGCGCTGCGCCATGACGAGAAGTACGACGACAGGCCTCGGGAGGCCAGGAAACGCCTGTCGATCCTGCGGCTGGTGAACAGGCCGTTCTGCCGGAGCGCGTCGATCCGGCTCTTCCGGTGCATCCGGGCCACCATCAGCGGGTCCTTTGTCAGCTCCGACCGCTGGCCCCTCGCGCGGCTGCGGGAGCTCTGCGCGAGCCCCTCCTGCGCGCCGCTCGTCCGCCGCCTCGAGGTCGGCTACCACTACTTCGACCACCCGGGCCCCGACGAGTGGGAGCCCGGCAGCCGCTACCAGCTGTACGCCGAGGACGCCGCGCGCCTGCTGCCCGTCTGCCTCGCCGCGCTGCCGAACCTCGAGGTCCTCGACGTCCGCGGCCCCTCGTTCCCGTCCCTGGGCCTCGGCGCGGCAGGCTCGGCAGGCTCAGCGGCCCCTCCTACCTCTTCTCTCGTCGAGGTCCCCATGCGCCTGTTCACCGACGCCGTGGTCTCGGCCCTGCGCTACGTGACCCTGCCCCGCCTCGCGGAGCTGAACCTGCGCCTGGCCGTGACCCATGAGTTCGGCGCCTTCTTCCCCGAGCACTCGACCCCCTGCCGCATCCCTATCGGCGACGTCATGCGACGGCTGCGGCACCTCGAGATTTCGATCAGCGACTTCACCGAGCGCGACTCGCGCGTGACGGTCCGCAACGACGCGTCGCTCTCCGCCCTCGCCGGGGTCCACCCGAACCCGGACTCCGCTTCGCTGCCGCTGCGGCTCATCGAGCTCGCTGCCATGGCGGGAAGCCTCGAGTCGCTCTCGGTCCGCGGGTCGGACATCCTCGACATCGACGCGCTGCGGCTGGGCGACGGCGCCTCGCTAAGGCACCTCGGCCTGACACGGGTATCGGTGTCCGCAGAGAACATGCTTCACATTCTGGAGCAGTCCCGGTATTCCCTGCGCGGCGTGCGGCTGACGCACGTCGCGCTGAACGCCGGCATGTGGCGCGACGTCCTGGCCGCGCTGGCCACCTTCCCGCTCTTGTGTTACTTCAGCGTCGACTCGGGCGGCTACTCGCGGTCCGGGGCCAGCGGCCACCTCGTCGCGCCGCTGCCCGTCAGGGGCGGGGACGGCTACATCCGCAGCACGGAGCAGGCGGACCACGACGCGCTCGGCGCGCTGCAGCGCCACGTCATCCGGAACCGGAAGGAGGCCGGCTTGCTGCCCTATCGCAGGCGGGATCTTGGGTATATTGAGCGGGCGATTCATCGCAATCCGTCGGAATCCGGGGGTGAGGTAGCGGCTGTCGTTGAGTATATCGCGCCTTGAACATTTTGGGTGGCATCCATGTTCTGGACTGGTTAGTAGAAAGGACGAGGAATCCGGCATGGTTTAATCGGCGACCGGGCCCCCTGCGTTAGGCACGTAAATAGGTTATGTATAGTCATTATGTATTCGCTAGCTGCTGCAGCAGACCGACCGTATCCGAATGAAGACGCAAAAGTAATGCCAACATGTATAGTATATTTCTGCCGACTAAGCGATGTGGACTAGGTATTCCTTATTGAGAATGTCTTGCCTTGAATATCAGGGTACCGCGCCGGTTGGGGCCTCCCCCCCTTTATACGCGCGTCCGATACCACAAACTAGACGCGGAACTCCAGCGGCCAGATCAGAGCCACAGCAGATGAGATCCTCCTAGCTTCGGATCCCGTCTCGCCAAATGACGATGATCAAATCAGAGCCACCTCCCAAGCAAGAGGCACTCATTCATGCCGACTCCTTCTGAGCCGCCAAGTGAGACATGTAGGCCGTAAGTGATCGCAAGCGGCGAATGTGATCATAGAATAGTCAACGCTTCTTACCGGATGGCATCCTTAGCAAATCTCCGTCTTAGCCAGTCACCTCCGTCATGGTACTGTAGAAGACGGCGATATTTCTGCTAGACTGCACGGCAAAGCTGCGAAAATTGCCGAGACAAATATCAGCCCCTTATTTTCTAACGAGTGTTTTCCCTCCATTCAGTCAGAGAGCTCATGTGACGACGAGAGCTTGACAGGATTCATTCAGCAAACATGGCTCTGTGCGAATTTCATATGGTCACTGCAAACAAGACCAAAAATGACTGGGACGACCAATACGTGCAGTTACAAGACTTTATATATGTGTGTGCGAAACCCACCGCCATCTCATGATACATCGGTGGGGGAACTAAGTCCGAAACACGACTCTACTCACATCGCTCTGGCCCATCTATATCAGTCTGCAGCCATGAGCGACAAACACTCATTCCAGGGCGAACCCAGCCTCCTCGGGCTCCCCGCTGAGCTGCGCTTCATGGTCTACCACTTCGTCTTCCAGGGATCGAGGATCGAATACGACCCCACCAGACGCCCCGCGTTCAGGGCGACGAGACACTGGGCGGTCCTGGCCGCGTGCAAGCGGATCTACGACGACGGGCGGGCGGAGTACTGGAGGGAGACGCGGGTGCACATGGGCCCGGGGAGCGGGATCGCGGGCCTCGCCGCCCGCCTCCCGGATTTCGCGAGGGACCGCGTGCGCCACATCCGGCGCCTCGACGCGCCGTCGCCGTCGTCGGCGCGGGAGACGCCCGACTTCCTGGCGCGGTTGCCGGGCCTGCGGACCTGCGAGCTGCTCGTCGGGCCCTCCGCGCGGCTCGCCTTCGACATCTGCGAGGAGGTCGACGACGGCCCGGACTTCCCCCGCGAGAGGGTACGGTCCGGCGTCCTGATGGCCGACACCCGCCGCTTCCTCGAGCGGCTGCGCCTCCTACTCATCGGCAACGGGCGCGGCGAGCTCGCTTTCCTGGCCCAGTTTAACACGACGTGGAGGGACCATCGTCCGCTGTTCCCTCCGGACCCCGCATATCCCGAGACGGTGAGTTGTTGAAGGTCCGCGTGGTGTGGCCGTCGGGTCCCCCCTGGAGAGCTGGGGTTTGGGTTGCGCTAACCTAAGGTACGCTTTGGGTCAGTTGTGCTTCGTCAACCTTAGCACGGAGAGGTTCAGGTGCCTCTCGTGGAGGGACCGGGAGGAGTTCAGGAGGGACTACCGGCACCGGGGGGCCGAAGACAGGATCTGGTTCGAGGAGGAGCAATTCGCGCAGCTCGCCGTCTGAGAGAATCGGAGGCAGAGGCGGCGGAACGATCGTCTTTGGGGGATCACCCGTACGCATATCAGACACTTGTGGGGCCAAGGGCTGCTAAGCAAGATGGAAAAGGGGTGATATAGCGTTGTACCCCGTAACTTCCACATGTAACTAGGTAGGTCTTGCATAGCACAAATCTATCCCCACTCACGCATAGGGAGGATGGATCTTTGCTTTCTACTGTTAAATTTAACTACAACACATACCGTAGTGACCCGGGGAGGCTCTTACTGTAGATACCGTAAGGTCCATTTTGCCATTTTGATTAGTCGGCTATAATTCCGGTCCCGATCCGAGAGAGGAGAGAAAAGAGGATATTCAATTAGTGGCTGTCGTATATAGTCACGACCAAGACACCGGCACTCGGAGTCTCGGACAGTCCAGAACAAGGGCAAGAAATCCAGACAAGTTACGGCAAGCTTGTCCGGCCGTATGCAAGAAGCACGGCCACCCAGAGGGCCTTTTTTTCGAGAGGATTTAGTACTAACATGTAGCGTATGCATATAAAGCCCAGTTTGCCAACAGCAACCGCTGACGTGGACGTCCTCAGTCGTACCATTTCTTGGTCCCATCGAGATTCGGGTATTAGTACTAATTTGCCCCACTTGGTTCCCGAAAGCTTGCTAGGTGATGATCTCCAAGGCAGTTAAGTCCCGCATCGTTGCGGTAACAATGGAGTTTGTCTATTTCTTCGACTCGATCCAGGCATGAATTTTAGACAGGCCAGCGCTCCCTAACCGACGTGTCGAGCGGGTCTAATTGGCAGCTCGTCATGGTGTAGGCGTAGTGTTGTACCTACAATCCCTGCAGAGTACCTATCGGAGCCAGCGGATGGATCATCCCAGTTAAGCTTAGGCTAAGCTTTCTTAGTGGTGCTTGGCAACCGTCGGCCGAGCGTACTGTTACTGAGCATCTGATGATACATCATAGCGACTGCTCTGTATCAGATTCATTGCATCCATCCCCGTGGGGCATGGTGAGATATACTGTGAATTCCATCTCCGGGGGATTACATGCATGGGTTGCAGCGGTTGCTTGGGCTCAAAGACTCAAGGTGTCGAAGGTCATTGAATCAGGATTTTTATTAGCTCCTAATGACTCAGAGCAGATTCAAGCAGCTTGTATGGTTCCAAGTGTTGATCCCAGGTTCGTGAATTGAACCCCTCTTGGGAAGTTTATCTTGTTCTGACACACTACCATTCATAACCCCGTGTGAAATAAAAGACTCATCCGTGCTACCCCGCATTATCCGCAGGATCGATATATCAGCCCACAGCCCATCTCCATAAAGGTCTCCCCTCTCTGTCTCCAGCAGTCCACGTTTATTTGTTGTAGATCACACGGCCAGACCACTCCCAGCTCAACTAGAGACCCGAAGCCCTCAAGATGGTTCATCTCTCCGCTGTGCCCAAGGATCATGAGATCAAGACTCCTCCCAGGGCTGTGAGCAAAGTCAGCCTACAGCTCAGTAACGAGGAGGACTCGTTCGCTACCAGCGTCTATGGATCCCGATTCGCAGCCGAGGACCTCCCTAAGCATGAGATGCCTGAGCATGAGATGCCCAAGGAGATCGCTTACAAGCTGATAAAGGACGACCTTAGCTTAGATGGAAACCCAATGCTTAAGTAAGCTGTCCTTGTCGATCTCTAGTTACCCAACCGGCTAACCTGCCTCCTACAATCGAAAGTCTCGCGTCATTTGTTACCACTTACATGGTATGAGTTCAGGGCTCGCAACTTCCCCTTCCACTTGGTTGTGAATACTAAGCGGCGGCCATGAAAGACACGTTTGCCAACGAAGCATAACTGACAGAGTTTATAGGAAGATGAAGTGGAAAAGCTGATGACTGATTCGTTCTCCAAGAATTTCATAGACTATGAGGAGTACCCGGTATCTGCGGATATCCAGAACCGGTGTGTGTCCATGATCGGCCGCCTCTTCCACGCACCGGTCGGCCCCGATGGCAACAGCACCGGATCCGTCGGCACCTCGTGCGTTGGCAGCTCGGAGGCCATCATGCTCGCCGTGCTGGCGATGAAGAAGCGGTGGAAGAACAAGAGGAAGGCCGAGGGCAAGTCGACGGAGAACCCCAACATAGTCATGTCGTCGGCCGTGCAGGTGTGCTGGGAGAAGGCCACCCGGTACTTCGAGATTGAGGAGAAGCTGGTCTACTGCACCCCTGACCGCTACGTCATCGACCCGGAGGAGACCGTGGACCTCATCGACGAGAATACCATCGGCATCTGCGCTATTCTCGGCACAACGTATACCGGGGAGTATGAGGATGTTAAGGCGGTTAACGATCTTCTGATGGAGAGGGGAATTGACTGTCCAATCCGTAAGCGATCTCTTGGGTCATTTCCAACTCCTGGCCTCGAACACAAATTTCCTAGTAGGCCCATGGGGACGCCCTAGCCTCCGAAGCATGTTTTTCAGTCCCCAATTTTCCACCAAGCTATTTAGAATGCATAGTTGCTAATACTGGGTCCGGTAGACGTCGACGCAGCAAGTGGGGGTTTCGTGGCCCCTTTCGTGGTGCCAGATCTCGAGTGGAACTTCAGATTGGAGAAAGTGGTTTCCATTAACGTATCTGGTCACAAGGTAAGAAAAAGGCACATTGTCTTCAATGACCTTTTACTGATGCTTCTGTAGTATGGGCTGGTCTATCCCGGTGTTGGCTGGGTCGTCTGGAGATCAGCGGAGTTCTTGCCCCAGGAGCTTGTATTCAACATCAACTACCTTGGAGCGGACCAAGCATCGTTTACCTTAAACTTCTCGAAGGGTGCCAGCCAGGTCATCGGCCAGTACTACCAACTGATCCGGCTTGGAAAGAAAGGCTACAGGGCAATCATGTCGAACTTGACCCGCACCGCCGACTACTTGTCGGATGCTTTAGAGGCGCTGGGCTTTATCATAATGAGCAAGAAGTCAGGCGAGGGCCTGCCCCTCGTGGCGTTCCGCCTGAAACCCGACGAGGATCGGCAGTACGACGAGTTCTCGCTTGCGCACCAACTGCGCGCCCGGGGATGGGTGGTCCCGGCGTACACGATGGCGCCGCATACGAACCAGATGAAGATGTTGCGCATCGTTGTCCGTGAGGATTTCAGCAAGAGCCGCTGCGACGCCCTGATCTGCGATATCAAGCTCTGCATGGAGGTGCTGCAACGCATGGACCGCGGCACCATCAAGAAACATGAGCAGTTCATGAGGAGGCATACGATAACTAGCGGGCAGACAGACCATAGCCACCCGAGATTCAAGGTATGTTCCCCATTTATGCGGAGATGGATTTTGGGACTGATGGTTCGTAAACAGAACGAGAAACACTCGCTCCAAGGCAAACACGGAAAGACACACGGAGTCTGCTGACGGCTGGCTTGGTACATTTGAAGCTAGGGAGGAATTGTAACAGACCCGAGCGACCTACAGCCAGATTCTAGGTTTGTAAAGTGAGCCTAAGAGAGTCAATGACCATACAAATGAAAAAAGGGGGCATGTAGAGCTCACAGCAATTGAATTCATTAGAATAGACGAGATCCATATTCACAATATCCAGCGAACGCCCTTTAGAGCTTATAGACATCCCCATATGATAACAACCATCCTTGGGGAAATGCTAAGGCTACTCTCTACGCGTACGGAGAAGAGAGAGCAAACTAACATACGAAGGTCACGCAGAGTATGCACACAGCCGTTGTTTTATAAATAACATTCTTTAATCGCGGCAGCCCGCCAGCCCGCGAATTACTGACTGATACATCATGTCCATCCAATCCAATGATCGTCTCGCATCACCGCCAAATTGAAACCTGCATCCGAAATCACTGCGAGGCACACGAGGGGTATCTTGTGCGCAATCCGTAATTACTCCATTCTCGGTCAGCGGCCAGCCGCCTTTCCCGCTTAATCGTGAGCTATTTGCCGAGCGGCTAGGTCGGGTCACATGCGCCTCTGGTGTTCATTTCGGAACGCCGTCACCATTACGCCCCGCCCTAGTACAACCCAACACAGATATCACCCCTGACTCGAGCGGTCAGGTGCACCTCCGCTTCTAGGTCGAGCTTTATGCCGACCAACAGGGCGGCTGCCTTCTGGTTGCCGTTGTCGTCCGTCGCGCCCTTCAGAAGTTGGCCTGCGATACGGCGTTAGTCACTCGGATGCCCCTGAGAGAACGGAGAAGGAGACGCCGACTTACCTGCCGGCTGGGACAGCCCGGACGAGGTCGGCGGCTGCGGGAGCGGCTGGGCGGCGGCTACTTGCGTCTGGGGCTTGCGGCCGCCGCGGGCCTGGCCGTCCGAGTCGGAGTCGCTGGTGTAGGGCCCGTTGCTCTTGGGCAAGGTGGAAGTGCTAAGAGATGTTAGACCCTGCGGCCCAGGTTCAGAGTTCGGCTGTGAAGTATGCTCATACACGTTAGGAGTAGCCATTGTGCTTTCGAAAGTGTTGGATGACGACGATGAAGTCTTTTTGTATTAAGGGCGTAGAGCGGCACCGGTGAGGAATGTAGCGATCGGGGATGCTGATTATTTGAGACTCAGACCAGCTGAATAGAGGGAGTTTGATGATGTCGGCGGGGATGGTGACGAGGAAGCGAATGTGCTTCTCCTCTCAAATCGCAAGACGTGTTGTTCTTATAATTCCCGTTGCACGATATCGACTCCTCGTCAGGGGGATCCCTTGGGGAAATTTTGTCGAAGGAGACCCCTACCGCGTCCAGGGTGCATCTGCAACAAAAGCTTATTTGTGTCACTAAGTCCAGCATCCAGGCACATTATACCCTCTTACAGCTAGAACATCGTTCGATATGGCACGATGCACTAAGCCCCAGCTGCTACTAAACCATTCCCGCAATACGGGACCTTTCGTCTCGGATTTGCCAAGCTTTGTTTTGAACCCGGGATTGTGGGGAAGGCGGCTCCAAAGCACAGAGCCTCAATGTCGAAGGGTCCCCCCAACCCCTGGTTTAGCGAATGATGCGATTGACTCGACCCGAGAATCGCCTGATCTTTCGGGGAATTCGAACCCTACATGGAACGATTGGGATCGTGGGATCTTGGTTTCACGTTACACCCTTGCGGGGCTTGGCGTTCTAGACCTCGACAGCACGGGGAAGCTGTAATAGGCGTAATAGTCGCCTCATGATTTCGGTATGCACGTTCAAAGTTCTCGAGTTCCTGTTCTCGTTGTCAGTACTCCGTCATCTGTCCTAGTATCCATCACCTTGGGAACACAGAACTAATGTCGCCACCGATAGACGAGAACAGATTCCAGGAAGCCTTCAATACCTTTCGCGAAAAGCACTTAGAAGCACATCTCGATACGATCCGTCGAGCTGTTCTCGCGGGCGACGCCCAGAAAGTCATCATGACTATCTCGATGCTTTTGGCGCTGACGATATGTCCGGCTATCCTGGGTACACAAGAGGCCATTCGGCAGAGCCAGTCCAAGAACAAGCGGGAAGAGCATCGTGCGCGGCGCTGCAACCTCGTGGTGTCTTGCGTCAAGCCTTCCATTCGGAGTCGCGACATCAACGGGAAGTTAGTCGTGCTTAAAGATAAGAAGGTAAGCCCCCGATGCAGGTCTTCGGTTTAGCAGCTAATCCTGATTCCCGCGACCTCAGCTCTACATAACCAGCGAAGCCCCATCTTATGATGACAATGCATCAGACTATGTCGGTAGTGGCCATCCGTTCGCCGGCTACTACTTACCGTACCCTGACGCGCAGTACGAGGGTCTAGTCAGTACGATCTCCGAGGACCCCCCTGTGTTGAACTGGATATATGTGGACAAGAACACATACGAGGTGAAGTACGGGGTGCGCGCCGAAGCGCAAGAAAATCTGACAGGACCTTTTGACTGCACCAGGCAGGACCGGCGAATGACGCTGGAGGGATGGGAGGGCTTCGTCGCCGTGGAAGAATTCCCCGGCATATGGGCCCTGTACTTCGACCGGGACGACAACGGCCTGGCGTCCAAAGTGCCCATGGGGACGAGGGTCCTCGAGGTCGAGCTTACGCGCCGCGAGAAGAAGGAGAAGAAACCCGAGCCGGACCCGAACCAGGCAACAACGCTGGACGAGATGATGAAGCGGCACAAAGAGCAGACACGGCAAGAAGAGCGGGAGAGGCAGCAGTTCATAGATCCCAATGGTCAACATCCGGCGACTGATGAGTCAGCGCCGAGCGGACGACCTCAAGATCAACCTGCAGCGGCCGATGCCTCGAATGAGGATGCGCGTGGGGTTCAATCTACAGAGGCAAATAGGAGCAATGGAGGCTCTGCAAAAGAGGAACCTCCATCGCCAAGCACAGTCAGTGGCAATGTGTCACTTTGGTCAGCTGCGAGAAAAGCTGAGGGGGCCGAGGACGATGTCTCTGTTACTGCGGCAAGCTCACTTTTGGATCGAGCTGATGCCCCGGCTGAATGCGAGGAGACAGGGTATAAGAAACCGTATGTGGAGGATGAGAGATGATGGCGCACTATATCGCAGTTGGGACATCGTAATTCTCTAGACAGCTGAAAGACACCGATCTCTCCCATAGAGTTTACGTGCACTCTGGTCAATGTCGTCTGTTATATGGTTTATGGGCTCGTAGATGCGTGCGTTCACCCATATACTCTACTATACCTGGATGCCAACAGTCGGATTTCGCGATATCCAGTCGGGATATGTCAAGATTCGGCATGATGCTTAATAGATGTTTTAAGGTTAACAGGGATATATCAGCAGCCCCCATAACCGCCTCAACTTCTCCGCGATCTTTGTCACAACAGCTTGTCTCGGAGCTCGCCTAGGCTAGAGCTTGGCATCAGACGACGTCGTGGATCTACCCGTTTCAGCCTCTCCCGTACACGCAGCAGCATGAGTTTCATAGCGTAGGCAGATCGACCCCGGACCCTCAGGCTCGTTTCGACGACCCTAAGCTAGGCCGACATTGTTTACACTCTCGAAGCCTTTGTTCAAGTCTAGACCGAATATACGTGATGCCCTTCTCATCACACACGACATGTCATCCAAGTAGCCACCGATCTTCGATGGATTTAATCTTCGCGTTAACACGAAATCATGCTTGCGAGCCTTTTGCAATCGATAAGTGACAGTTCAGCTGAGTCTGAAGGGATCGCGGAGCTCGTCGTAACTGCTATCGGCACAGGAGGACGCCATTACCTCTGTTGGAAGACACCGAGCGGCTCGTACAGACAACGTGAGTTCCTCCCGAGCCTGAACTTAGATTATTCCTTTAACATGCTAAGTTCCTCTTCGAAGATTGTCATGGTCTGCCTAGTGCGCTTGAAGGCTGGCTCTTCCCTGCCGATGGCAGCACAAGAGACTTCGAAACCCTGCAGGTGATTCTGTCAGGGGAAGATGCTTTCTGGGCCTCTGATAAGCACGGCGAGATCAAAAGCGAGTCTCCAGACCCTGCACAGAAGCTGCGTCGCGCGACGACGATCAACCTCGGGGCCCCTTCCGCGGAGAAGAAGAGATGGATGGGCCATATAACCGGGACGTCGGCGGAAGTCGAGAGGAAGCGCTCCAGTACTTTTCCATCCGTCACGCCGGCGCCGGATGACATAACCAGGCCGCCCGTCAAGCCGCAACCGAAACACGTCCGATCGTTTTCCGCGGACAAGTCGCAGCGACTATCTCTCGTGCCGCTCTCCGTGCGGCAGAAGAGGATGAAGTGGGCAACGCGACCGCGGAGTCACGACGAGTTGGCTGCAGTCAAAGAATGTCCGACTCCTGGTCCCCTTGGTCCATCAGGGGTTTCGAATCGGGACCAACGGAGTCGTGCTAGCCCATGCACTTGCGGGTGCCATGAAGACGCGAGGGGACCCCGGTGGCCCTTACGAAAGTCAGGAGAGGTACTCCCAAAGCAGTCGAGGCCAGTCTATGCAGATGCAGGCATCCAGACAGACGACACTCTAGGACGCCCTTACAATAAGCCGACGCCACATACCTCACATGGGCACGGGAATACAACACGGACACCGTATGACCATGACCGGATGACTTCAACTGGACCATCCGCTTCCATACAAGAGACAAGCCGGAGTAAGCGGACGAGTTACCTTACGACTATCACCAGCCCCGAAACGTATTGCCCTGAAACTCTGTGGCACGTCCCGAACCCCGTAATCATGGGGAGGATGCAAGATTACTTCCGATCAGCAAACTACTTTCTGGGCGATTCTTTACAGCCGAGAGGTATGGGTTAGAGAGGGCACCCTGGATTTTTATAGTTAACGGCGAAGATAGCTATTACACGGAACAGGGGCCGGATAGTCATAATCTATGATACGAGGCAGAGAGAGCGACGGCTGCGCCAATATTGTTCACAAGCGCGAGCTGGTGCTAGTGGAATCATAAATAGTCCAGTACATCCAAAACTAACCACTCGAAGCTTTCGATTGGTGAGGGTGTATAAAATGTCTCAGGTATTGCAGAGGACAGTCTCCTTTGTCGTCTAGTTCTTTCTATAATTGTGCTGCTCCTCTGAATCCTTCACTACTAATTCACGATTCCGTTGGGCTTATAGAACTATAATTCGTGACATAAGCATTTCCCCTTAAACTGTGCCCGATTCCCCTTTAGTAGACTTACAGTGAGAGTGATTTAATTATTGTATGTTACACAAGATATTTAATCGGGGTACAATAGGAAATGGGCATAAATGTACAGAAAGATCTTTTCTTAAGATTAAGGCGGAAGTCATGAGGCCGTCCCAATAGATACCGGAGTTGGGCGCTTGGTTCTCTATTCTTGCCAATGCCTAACTATTATATTTATTGCCATAGCTATTACAAGTTATTATAGAAGAGAAGTACCTAGGACAACGTCAGACGCACCATTTGTTCCTGTTACGTTGCTGGGTTGTTTACCGTCTGTTCCGTCCTTAGCATATGATGTGACGATAAATCTCCTGTCTCAACGTACAATGCCTGACATCGTTATAACTGGTTCCTTCGGTTGGAGGATAGTGACAGTAGTCGTGCTGTTTTCAAGCCAAACACATATAGCCATACACCAAGAAATACGAACCAGGAAATACAAATACTTTGTACTCAAGCAAAGTTTGATGCCGTGAATACCGGACAGATGATTATTGCTGACGCGGCAACCTGTTGCCACCTTATCCAAATAGTTACAACACCATGATATTTGATGCTCATGTTTGGGAGATGGTTCTATTATCTCGGCTGTGTTCAACATGGCCTGCAACGTCTATGGTTTGGTTCTTCCAAGTTATAAAAGGACCCCCCTCTTAACATCGAGGAATGCGTCTTCATATTCCTGCTTACCATAATTGCCTTTGTCCGGTTTGAACCGCAGCAACAATCCCAATCAAGAAATCTGCCTTAGGTTGTTCGGTGCGCCAGCTACCCACCTGGGCGCCTTTTCAAATCATCTCTCACTTAAAGAAAATCTAGATCCAAGACTCCTCGCAACGCGTAATAATATCCAAGTACATACTCCAAAATAGGCCGGATCATCACTGCTGATACTAAATTGAATATCTGGCATGCAGCAACCCACTTGGGGGCAGGGGCTCAGGGAATTGGCGGACCTGGGTCGCGAATTCGGCAGCGGGCACGTAGTAAGGGAGTCTTTGGCTCAACGCTTCGAGACATACGTGCGTCGTTCTCAAAAACACGCGAGCCGTGATCTGTGCGCTGCGCATCTAGGACCCCTAGTTCCTCGGCCACGTATCCCAGTGAGCCTTCCTGACCCACACGCATCGTCCAGCGGATGCGCACTCAACTATTTGCTGTACAGACCTGCTCATGACAGTGACGGAATGGCAGCTTGGAAGAATCCATGGCCATACCTGCGAGCGCACCTTCCGCGAAGTAGCCGTCTCCCCTTCCTTGTCTGAGGGTCGCTAATGCATGGGAAAAGGGCCGGATGGCACGGCAGATATTATAAGCTCGGAACTAACTCCTAGCTCTACCTTCGCTCTTGTCCGCGCCCGCTTGAGGCCCTGCACTAGAGTGACAAGCGCGATCCCGTGACTCCCACGAGTTTGGGGATCGGCAAATACTCAGTACCCCACCGCGCCGCACATTCTACGCCGCGGCCATGGGAGCAGCCTGACCCTAGAGCTTCGAAATCGGAGCCGTCGACTAGCGCCGAGGCGCCAATATAATGATAGTACTTGAGGAAGTTCTCGGTAGATCTGAAGGCTCATATAGCGTCTCCTTAGCGAGTGCCACGGACTGGAATGCTGGGATTTTACTTGTAGTGACAGGAACGACAACATTGGTCTTCGCTGCCAGCTGGAATAGTAGTTCGTTCGGTCTCTAGAGCGCCCTGCAGATGGATATGGTGTTCGCTTTGGGTAGCACCTTAAGGATCGAGTGAAGTGGCGTATTACACATGTTGGACACCCGTGGTTGTCAATTCATAACTGACGTGTAACACTCAGCCGTTGTGAGTATCTATGAGAATTACGGCGATGACGATTTGCCGGGTCAAACAGCGGTGATGGTGAACATGATTCTCATTCGCCGAAAATCCCCCAATGGCATAAACCAACGAGTCAGGTAACGACATGCCCGATGCCCGCGGATGGCACAGCCAGAGCGCCGGCACCCAACGCTACCGTCGATTATCGGAACTCAGAGGGACAGGCGGTATCCCAGTACGCTGCCACGAATCGGCAGGGGTACCGCGTTTGATGACGGACACCATGGCTGGCTGACATTGCACAGACGGAATCGAATGAGCGCGACGGGATGCGGCCGGATCCAAGAATCCCAAAAATCCTTAAATCGGCTGGTCACCCCGTCTCATTAGGCACTAATTAACACAAACATGAACTAGAGCTAACTATCTCCCCGTCGGGGTCCGTCCCGAAGGATCAAGTGGAGATGGGATTTAAGCAAGAGAGATCCTTATGCAAATACTGTCAGTTAAAGACGCGTTAGCCGGAAGCCCTGGTCAGCGTGATGGACGGCGGCAGACAAACTTCTGCGGAAGATAATTCAACAGCGCGTGCTGCGCTGTTCGGTGATCGTCGACCGGCCCACGCAGGTGTCACTGGCATGTACGAAAGGAGCAAGCACAGCACTATCTTCCGCTTTTCGAAACTGCACAAAGTTCAAGCGTGTCGGTCTTTCCAACCCAAACCCTTACATACGTACATGGGGTTTCTGTGATTGCGCCGATTCTCGTTGCAAGGGCCGCCATCCATCCAAGGCTGTGGACACCCCCCGAGTGGCTCGTTCGTCCGTCGGGTGCGTAGTGGAACGCCAAGGCGAGAAGAATTCTTGACTGTAGGGCCAGATCGTCGAAGACACGGACCGGACGGAGTGTCAGTGGCGGGTATGGGCGACGGTGCTATTTCTAGATTCAAACCTACCTAGTAAGGTAGAACCGGCCGCAGTACCGAGTCTTTCCGGTACCACCGTAGTAATAAGTATGTACGCAGTAACCAAAACAGGCAACTACGTACTTTTTTGCAGCCGGTTCTGTTGCAAGTGTGATTAATTGCAGACCTGGAAATGTTCCGAATCTACGCAATAAATTAGCTTTGCCAGGGATGGAGAGCATAAAGGATCACTGACGCAAGGCGTTTTCCGCAATCATGCCCAGTCCTGGTTTATTTGTTGCTGGGTGCATAATGAACAATATGCACATGAGCCTTATGTATTACGGCGCCCTATCCGGCAACCAATCGGCTAACCACGCCTAATAAGATCGCTAACCGCACCAGCCATTAACTGCATTTAGCAATCGGCCGGGCCACACCTATTTGTACCAAGTACCGTCATTCGTACCCATTACCATTTCCACCGACCGTTTACATGCATTACCATGTAAATAATTTAGGACCGAATATACACCTTGATAATTGGCCTTTCGCCACCTCACCAGTTTTAACATTGAACTTATTGTTTAAACTCGACCCTAATGGTAATATACGCTGTTTGTGTGGACTGGTAATATAAGTTGTCAAGGTAATCAGAAGGCAAAGTATGTCGTATACCTACTTAGGTACATGGGCTGGCTTGGGCTTTGGTGGTCTGTGCAGAAACGGTTCGCAAATTGCCAAATAGGGTTAATTTCTGGTGTGATTAGCAATTTTGATCCAGCAATATGTTGATCGGCCCGGATGCGCAATCGTGATGGAGTGCTAGTTCATGCCCATAGCGGTACGTATGTATAGGTGCGTGCAGCTCTAGGCTCCGTATTCAAGGCCCCATATGACTGCCGATATCTGCCGGGCAGATGTGACGATTTCCCGGCCGCAACCCGAGGGCAGAGAGAGCCGGAGGCTGCGAATCGGATGTTCTCCTACTTGGATTAGAGTGATGCCGTTGGATGGTCGGTCGTCCCCCCCTTTGGTGGTACGGAGGCGTTCGTTTCACCGCATGAAGAGGAGGACTGTCTGTACTCATGTATCACCCCTATCTCCGAGAGGGCCATGTTGTCTCGTCCTACCTTGCGCAGGGGGTTGAACGGGCGCCGTGCCACGTCGCGCGCATGTGATGCAAGCACAGAATGCTCGGCTGCCGACACGGCCAATTGGCTCGGTGCTGGCGACCAATAGAGAGGGTCGTTTACGCTGTCATGGAGCGGTTCGCAATGCGTGTCACAACCCTTGCCTAAAGGGAGAAAAAGCAATCTCTGAGCCAAAACGCCGGGGAAGCTAGCTTACGGGCCTAGGCATTCCCCAGACGGTAGGTAAGGTTCCTCCTTCGGCGTGACTGTCAGCGCAGATCGGATCCCATCGAAAACGGCCTCACATGTTGGAGATTCCTAATTCTTGTGTCCCCGTGCCACAAGGGGGCACTGTTTCCTGCACCCCCGTAACACGGGTAGGAATGCGGCGTTAGGAGAATGTTAAGATCTTCGGCCAGCCCGAGGAATCAGCCCGGATGACCGTCTCGATATGCGACTCGGGGGAGGTGGTGCCAGTGCAGCAAAATAGGAGTAAGCGGGGCTTTCCGTCCCTCTAGCAAACCAGGAGTCTCTCGCTGAGCACGCATTTTGGGATCTCGATCTCAGCTCTTGGTTATCGACGCCTCGGGTATCTCTCCAACGATAAATAGGCGTTGTTAAGGTTTCACGTATGGTGCTGCGGGGCAAATAATCTGGCGGTGCGAATGATGGTAGTCGTGGTGGTGGTGGTAGAATCCAGCGAATTCGGCAATCGGACACCACCACAAAGTGACATTCGGGTTCTAGAGCTCCATTTGGGAATCATGCGTAGTCCAGCGCTAAATTAATTTCATCGTTTCAGAGGGTAACAATGCGGGGGACATCGTTGGCATTATTATCACCGTTAAGTGCCATGAAAAGTAAGCTTGTTTATGGATATCCTGATGGTATGCTGTGGGCTATCTGCACAACGCTTATCTATCCAGACAGCCATTAATCAGACAAAGACGGGGTTCTGTCCAGCTTGGGTTAACATCGTGTTCCGGAGCCGAAGGTTGTTAGATGGATTATCTGATTATAAGAAATACAATAAACTGTGGATGCAGAGTGCACATGGTCGAAAGAGCAAGTTGCTCCAAATATGCCGTGTATACGAGACTCAGCTGGGAGCCAACTAACACAACGAGCTTCGAGAAGGACGACCAAAGTTATCTGTCCTCCAGTCTCGTTGGTACTACCTAAAGAGCGACTTGCCGTATATTTAGCTGCAAGGCAAGTTGTCCATGCTACACACTGAAGCAGAACTTGAAGTGAACTCATGCCCTTAGGCGGTCGATCTCGAGCCGAGGAGTCATTCAACTCTCCGCTACGCAATGTTCATAGAGTGATGACCCAGAATGAGAGAATGACGGCTCGCTGCGGCATCGTGGCTTGTTTTCTTATCAGTCACTTCGTAATCCATACCGACCGCAGTCCCTTATAAACCAGTTGCTCCACATGGCAGAGCATATCCTGCGGCGTTCCTGTAGATCCCCGACGTACATACCCGGGAAGTGGGAAGAAACCCCCAGTACAACGACGATCATGGATAAGTGCATGGAGGATGCAAATGGCCGTCAACACGAGATCGGTCGATTTGTTATACTAGTATACACTCTATGCATACAGATGGTCGTTTAGCGCCTAACATTCGTCAGATCTCCATATGTTTGCACCGTCGCTTTACCTGTTACCCCGTTCAAGAGCCATTCCTCTTTTGTGAAGGGTTCACTCGGGTCACAACCTTATTATATCAGCCAGGCTTGTTGGAGTCAGCTCCGCTACGACGGCGCGACGTTACTACACTGTTTGGTACCAGTACAACGTAGCTGTTAATAAAGCGGCCGCGAGCCTTCCGCAGACTCCCATGGCACCCCAGCTATGTCGACCTCGCGGAATCGTTAATTGACCCGAGCTAAACGCTTTTCGGCAAACATAGCGATAATTATCCACCCCCTGGAAAAATCACCAACAAGGGTAGTACTTCAGCTTTTGACATTTTGATAGGTAGGTATCTAAGTAATGGACAGTAACTCGCCTAGTTTGTGTAGGGCAGAGGGCAATGAGGGTGGGGTCACCAGAGAGCGTTTAATTCGGGTCAATTAGCGATTCGGCGAGATCGACCTAGCTGGGGTGCCCTGTGCAAGTTCAAGCCCTGCTGCTTACCTAGGTTAGCAGAAGTGTTATTACGCATAATAGTTAGGTACATGGTTCTAGCCTTATATAGCTACCTAAACGGCTAGTTCAAGGACTTTGACGAAAGGAATCGGTATTGCAGCAATGTTTCCAGATTTGGCGTAGGCCTGTTGGCACACACACACATATAACTACATGAATTTTAGCGGCGTTGCTTGATACTAGCTAACTGCTTAAGGGCATACTGCATAGGAAAAGGAAAGACATGCATATAACGGGACAAGTAATTTTGTGGTACGTACTGAGTATAATGTTTATTTTGGCACTTTGATACCTGTGTTTTTTTGAGTGGACTTTGCTATTCAGGAATTCCTGGGGGTGCATTTGGGATGTATCTTTACCAAGCCCACTATGTCCCTTACCAATTAATCCATATGGCCATTTAAATGCATGGGAAACCGACGGAATTCATTCATGCAAAATCTGGAGCTTCGCTGTAAATACCGGCTAGTATTGTACTAATTAAGCAGGTATACCCACCGATTACGTGGACAGAATCTTGGCTTTTCCTTCGGCTCATCCACTTATTACCGATGGGCAGTGGGCCGGGAAGGACATCCGAAAGGCGAGTAAGGATGGACATCTTCCCTTTGTATGGTGCATTTGTGTGTGGTTTATATAAAATAGGGAGAGTAGGCCCTGTAGTAACAACGCGTATCTGTCCGTAACCATACATATGGCTCCTCGCAAGATATTAAAGCCGTACCTCATCCCCCTAGTGTGTTAGAGGTTGATGTTTTAGGGCGTTCGGAATGAGCCGAATCATTAATGCCCAATAGTTCAGCAGTCCCAGCGCCATCACCCGAGCACGCCAGTAACATTCGTAGTCCAAAGCCGGAAGAGTTTAGCCGCATATAGCGCCATCCATGATCGACGAGCGCCGTAGTACTGGGTATGTAGCGTGGCTGATACGGACCGACGGAGGAGCCAGGAGAGATGGATCTCTTTCATATTGTTAAGTCGCTACCTATGATATGATGGTGTGGGTGTATATGTGTTTTTGAGCAGCCTCTAAACTCTTCTGAATAGATATGAGGGCTGTGTACGTTAACATTTATTACTGCGGTCTGCAGAGACAAGGTTGAAGACACCGCCTATTGTTGCCCTCTTGGATGGAGTCTGTAGGGGGCGGAGGGGTATAGGCGGTCATCATAGGGATCATGCATGAATTAGATTACGGCTGGGGAAACACGAGTGGGCGCAAAATGTATCGTCCCACGAATGATGTTGGAGAATTGGTTAAAATCTTAGGTAGGGTATCTCGGGTGGTCTGGTGAGGGTTAGGGAAATCAAGCAATATTCTGGAAGTGTTACCCAAAGCATATTATCAAACCCCGACGCTGCAGGGCACCGACGGCGCCATTGAGGGAAACCGCCTTTAAAAAGGGGGGGATGGGAATAAAGGGGAGAATCACGAGCATTAAGTACATAAAACAACCGCGTCTGAACGAAGCCCTGGTTCGGAAGATACCCGATGCTTGGGCAGTTGCTTGTTACAGTAATCCGTTGTCAGCCGCAGTCGCTTCTCAAGGTTGCCCTGATCTGTCAACGCTCAAGATGCTCTGGGATCTGAGCTCAGGGTGTGTAGATACAAACATTGCCCCTACAAGTGACGCCCCTACAGCCTCGTACGTACCGAGGAGATGCGTGTAACCAGGAGCTAGAGTGCCTCTGTAGGCGTACTACCCACCCCCGGAATGATGTCCGAGAATACATCCCGCTGGCGGTCTTGTCTTCCGAGGTACCCTATACTAGGCAGGCATGTAGTAGCCCAGTGAAATAGACCGGGATGGCGCATTGATGAAACAACCGGCCGAACGGTAACGAACCAAGATGCTCCTAATATATCTCATATCCCCGGCGCTTTAAGGGTACCTTATTTCGCTAGAAGGACCCACAGTTGGGCACAAGTGCCCACCGATCTACAATTCATTTTCCCAAACCAGAAATTAGCCCTCATGCTAAGGGGGAAAATTCTTTGAGGCGTGAAGCTCAAGACGCTTTGTGAGATGATCTGATCATAGAGATACAGTATGCAGTAGGTCAGAGGTCTTCTCTCTTGGTAACATTGGGCCGTTCGTAGGTCGGTCCCAGATCGTGGGCCTCTGGGTAAGTGAACGGCGCGTCCTACCGAACTGCGTTGCCGGCTTGCTTCTCTACCACGTATTCTCGCCCTAGTGTTATAATAGGACTTCAACGGTCCTTTACATAAGCTGAATTGTGCTCGGCAGAGGTTGCCTTCCCATATTTGTCTCTTCAGCTCATCAGCCTCATGTGTTCTTCCGGGATTGCCTTAATTGCGCTTCTACGGCTGGCCGCGTATTACTTACCCTCTAGTATGTATTGTACAATCAATGCTCCGAATGGAGCAGAACAGAAGCGGATCATCTCCAGTGACCAGTCCGGAACTTGGCAACTCATAGGATCGTGCTTATTTAGCACCGGGACAGACTGGGTTGCGAGTGAGTGGGGATGCAGTTTGCCGTGCGCACGACGCGGCTAATCGATGGTCCCGACCCTACACCACACGATCTGACGGCTATATTAGCTGATCACTGGAGATATCTCCAAAAATAACTGTTCGACTGGCTTCTCGACGAAATATGCCAGAAGCCTTCCTACTTGACGGTAACCCGTCCGTTGTTACCTTCTCGCGTGGTCTAAGGAAGCAAGTCATCTGCCGCTCCCACCGGCCTGTCACCGTTGTCGAATCCAACCACACGTGCGCGCCCTTGCAAATTGCAACGCTCAGTTGGTAAACCGCGCACGGCAATAGTAAAATTACTTTTAATTCAACGCAGGGTCAGAGCCACCATCCTACTAGTCGACGCCTTGGCGATTGTTGTCTTCTTGGCTAGGAACAGATCTGCGTCGTCGTTTGCGAATGTTCAATGAGCCACCTTCCTGAAGACTTCGACTCCCACTGTTCCCCTGCAGCGTCAGATGCGTCAATAGGACCAGCTCTTCGTCGTAGTCACCGCCTATATGTTTACTACCCTTCAGTCGCTTCTGCTGCGAAGTATAGCTGCCCTGCGAGCACCTTCATAGCAGGGGCTCGACAAGGTATTGTATGCTGACAGATCTCGCTTCCAAACCGCCTCCCGCTAGTGAGACTTCTCTTCTAACCTAATAGCAAGGTCCAGTGATGCTCAGATATACGCCCACACATCAGATACGCCAGTAGATCGCTGATGAACGCGTCACTACAGTAGATGCATCCTCCTGTACAGCGATGCGACACCACGAAGGATCTATCTCTGACGTTACAAGTCCGTTATGCGCGATGCCGGAAAGCCATATGTTTGTTTATTTGATGTCCAGGAAGGTAAAATCTCATGTACCCTGGTAGCTGGCCGCGTCATTAGTACGGAGGGGCTAACACTAATACAGGACAACGGCAAAAACTCCAGTCAATTCCAGGGCAGTAGGTATGCCCAAAAACCATCTTCAAGTCAGGTGTGCACGGTTGTGGGGCCCCGTACCCAAAAAAAAAAAAAGTGCTCCAGGCTACATGAAGGTATTCCGGCGGCCGACGCCCTAATGTGATTTGCGCATCCCTGCGCCTCTCATTCATACCCTACATACGTCGTACGAAGTATATCCTAATCTACCTACTTCCTATAGTAGGTATATGTATGTAGCCAGGCTGCCCAGGACGTCGGACGGAACTCGTTGATGCATTGAATTGTGCGATCAAGGACGGTAATGGATACTTTCATAGGCCATCTCCCTGGCCTCGGAGATACTGAAAATCGAGGGGCAGACTAACTTTGTGTGGCATCGCCATGCGCTATCTGACGCCACAAGTTTGAGCAAGCATATGCTGTTACCGAAGATAAAAAAAGCTTCCGTGGACTCGACAAGGGGACCCAAGTGGGTTAGTCAGCTACCCAAACCGGCGCCATCATGTTACATTCATACCCCCACAGAGGTGTGAGCATGTGCACCTTGTCCTTCGGCACGTTCCAACCCTTTTTTCTGTCCCTCTCCGAGACCCGAGCTAGTCCGAATACCTATCTCCCCTGCCATGCCTTACCACGGTACCGAGCGTCTCATCACCCCTTGAGCTCTCTCGCAATGCCTGCTTTTATTAAGGCCAATGAGAGAATGCGTCCATGCCTGATTATGCACAAGAGCCTGCGGCCCCGGCGATGCTTACCTGCGGGTTGAAACGCTCCTTAGGCATCGCGGCTGGGAGGGAGTTGTCCGATATCCCCCTAAACGAGTGACCCAATACGCCTAGCCGGTGTCCTCGCACCAATCGCTGCTAATCTAGTGACTAGCTGAACTGGTAGGGCCAAAAGAAGACAAACCATTTATTACTTAGTCCGGGATGCACATCATCTCCCCAAACGGGCTTGGCTTTAGTTAAATAATGAAACGGAGCGTACACCGTAGCGACTGCTCGAAGAAGTTCTGTGATCTGTTGTTCCGTGCTCAAGGCGTAAGACGCGGCTCGCACGCGTATCAACTCATATAGGGAGGGAGGGAATATATTGTCGGCGTATATAAATACAGCAGGCCTCGGCGTAGCTGACCGGACAGATTCGACGATTTCTCAAGGGCGACATGCGCATGAAACTGTATTTTGTACCCCGGCAAGCTGTTTGGGTGTAGCGCTGAAGATCTCCCAAACCATCAGACCCTCTGCTTCGGGAGATGGATGCGGCTAGCTTAGCACCCCGAACCAGCTACCAGAGGGTAACAAAGCATGAGAAGTCCCGATGTCCAGTTAAACCAATACCAGACAAGAGACGGGTAGAGGTCCACGGCAAACCGCGTTATTCTAAAGCGTCAGCCGATTCGCCATCACGGGCGTGCTTGGCTGGGTCCGTCAAGGTCAAGGGCTCATTGGTGACTTTGAGAATAGCCCCAAGCCAGGACCGGGCTGGCCTGGCCCACCTTACCCTTCGCTCAAAACACATTATGTACTAGCGATTTTGGGTCAAATAGCATCGCCAGCCCATGTTCGGGTCTTCCCTGCGTTATTACAAGGATGTTAAAGACGGAGTTCGCCCCTCCAGATATATATTCCCGACTTACACGTTTTAACAAGCGGAGGACCCCCGGAAATCTTGGCTGAAATAGAGCTGGAGTCCACCTGTACCGTACCGGGAGACTGACTAGACCACAGTTCGTCTTTCCCATTCTCAAATCACGGACTCTTCCAGACTCGTCCTACTTCTGTCACTACCGCCTGGCGCTCGCTCACTGGACCGACATTCTCGCTGCGCGGTATCCAATGTAGTACTACATCCAGACGTCTTTGCTGTTGTGGTATCAGTCCTTGCACAGAGAGGTATTGTCATCGGCATTACGCCGTCTGGCTTCCGGTTTAGGCAATCGTTCCCTCCCCGATGCTTTAAGGATCCTGTTTAAACATACACGCATACGCTACCAAACCTGTCGAGAGCCTCGGTACTAGATGACTAGCCGCAAAGCGCCTGAGTTGTTACCAGTTTCGCCCTCCATTCCCCTTTCTTGGACCAAATCCTCCGGTGGGCTTGAAGCAGATAGTAGACGAATACCCAGAATTCGTGCGGCTCTGAAGTAGTACAGCGCTGCTGTAGCGCTACGCAGTGTTGGCTATCGGCATCTTGAGGAGGGAACACCGAGGTTTGCCTGCACGAAGATCCGAGTCTGCGGCCTTGGTACGAGGGTAGCTTCCTTACGGCCCAGATCCATCTGCCGCCTGCCCCCGTTTGAGACCTGTCCTGCGGTAGGAAGTGGTTAGCGGTTTCTCTTCTGCTTGACTAATTTCCAAAGAGACCCGGCAACAGCGGCCTGTATGTTCCTTGATCGGGAACTCCCCAGAGTCTATTCCACCGGGGAGCCCGCGGAGAGTCCATCACATCAAGGTCCCAACCGTTGGAGCTTGAAGTCCTTGAAGATGGCGACGCCGTCGCACAGTGTCTTCCCTCGATCCCCGAACCCATCTACGCGATCTTATGATTCTTCATCTGTCTCTTCGGCAACCTCGCCCAGACCCCCGGCCCAGTACCTGAACAGCCTGATGAATACGGGGGCGAGGCCAAGCACCACGCATCAGCCGCAGCCGCTAGGCATTCCAACTTTACCACCCGTGAGCCAGGCGGCGTTCCAATCTTACACACCGGTGGCGGCGTCCTCGGTGATGGGCCGTGAATCTTTGCCGTCGAACGATTCGGTAGCATAAGCCCTCGTACTGTCACTTGTTTGACTTCAGCTAACGTTAAGCTCAGAAACGAGCCTACCGGCAAAGGAGGAAAGATCCCAGCTGCGATGCCTGTCGCGAGAGGAAGGTCAAGTGTGACGCCACGGAAACGACTAGTTGTTCGGAGTGCTCGAGTCGTAATGTTAAGTGCCAATTTACTAAGGAGACCAACCGGCGGATGTCCTCCATTAAGCAGGTGCAGGACCTTGAGAAACAGCTCGAGAGATTGAAGAGGGAAAATAGCAGCCTGAAGCGTATGCTTAGCGAACGAGACGGCCAGATGGACGTGGACGTAGACAATGTCGAACAATTACCTCTTCAGCTACCCGAGATACGCTCCGAACCTAAACGGCGAAGGCGGGTGGCCCCCTTACACGATCCCTCGCGAGCTAGATCCCAAATGAGGAAGTACTCGAAAGGATTACTCAAAGCGCCGGCGCCATGTCGACAATTATTCGTCGCTACCGTGTTCGATCTCCCTAGGCCGCCTTTACCGTCAAAAGCGATAGCGGAGAAGCTGCTTCGCGCTTATTACAGGGCGGTGCACATCATGATGCCGATCCTGCATTGGCCAACTCTGCAGCACGATGTCGATGAATTATATCAGGGGGCTAACCTGCAGCGGGTCTCAACCTCATGGCTTTCTATGTTCTTCGCTGTGTTAGGAGTAGGGAGTCTCTTCAGTGACGATCTTGACCGAACGAACCGAGCTGGCGAGCTTTTGGAGGCCTCGCGGAGCCTTACAGATCCGTGGAATAACGATTTCACCCTAGATCATGCTAGGACACTATTTCTCCTTTCTCTGGCATTGAATGAGCTGAACTTGAAGTCGGCAGCGTGGTGTTGGCTTGGGAGCGCCGTGAGGTGTGCGCAGGATATGGATCTGCACCTGGAGACGGGTATTCGGTCAAGAGTCGAAGCGGACATGCGGAGGAGAGTATGGTGGGCAATCTATATTCTCGACCGAACGTTATCCCTGGAACTCGGACGCCCCTTCGTAATCGACGATGCCGACTGCGACGTATCGCTTCCCGAACCTTGCGACGACCACTTCCTCCAAACCGATGGACCTATTCACCCCTTAAACGCTAACCCACTGACTCACTACTTGCACGTTGTCATTGACGTCGTTCGATGCTATTCCGCGCTGAGAAAAGCTCTTTCGATGCAAGTGGTTGCGCCGACGCGGCTAGCAACGTTTGACGCGCATTTTATTGCCTGCCAAAGAGCTTTCCCTGCCGCATGCGACCCTCAGAGCGATCTCCCTATCGCTCCACACATACTAATGCCTCTTACTTATCTTCTCAGTGCGCGCCTACTGCTCCATCGTCATAACCTAGCCCCGAATTGTCCCCCCGAAACCCGCAAAAGCGCGATCGATCAGTGCACGATTACTGCGATGGACACGGCTGACCTGATCGGTCGAACCAGCGCCACCCTCGCAGACACCGCGACCGCTCTCCTCACGACTCACATCTTCCGCTGTACTCTATTCCTCCTCCTCGCAGGCCGTTACGAAGCCGCATGCACTTGCCTTCGGGCACTTTCTTCGATCGGCGCTCGCCGAGACGTTGCTACGCCTTGCGGGAGATTCATCTCCTTTTTCCTCACTACACTAACAAGCAAGCGGGCCGAGCTCGCCTCCTATTTCCCACGTTCTGCTTCACATGGCTTCGCGAATACTGCCCCGCCCGGCCCTGCTGCCGTTCAAGAGTCTCTGATCAGGGACGAAGAGCTTCTAATCTATGTCAGTGCGGACCTGCAGGCTGGACCCGAGTCATCGTGGGTATGGGCTGGCGCCGAAAGCGAGGCCCCTGTTATATCAGCCAAGCCTGCTGGAGGAGGTCTACTGATGGCCGATAACCGGACTGGACTCTCCGCCGAGGAGATGCAGGACTGGGGTGATTGGGACGGGTTGTTCACCCGCATAAAGAGTCTAGCTTCGCCCCAAACATTACCGCCGATAAAGATGGAACAGGCACCCAGCGTACCCGGAAGCAATACGTCCGGGCCTGGGAGCAGCGGGAACAGCCCTGCGCCCGGAGCAGGCTCCGGGCCCCGAAGCACGGAGAGGATCAGCATCGCGAATATCATCTAATGAACGGTCCTCTTGTGGTAGGGGACTGCGAAAACTCAGGGAACCCCTGTCGAGTATACGAATTTCACGACCGGACAATACCCACTTGTTTCTCTATCTTTCTACGAGCGGAGCTTGCATGGCGGTCATGTGACGCATTTACACGATCATTCACAGGATAAGAAAGAATAGTACGCCACATCTTCTTTCTACGAGCAAAGCGAGCCGATTAGCTCGGCTGTTTAATGTTTCTTGGCTTCGTCTGGGGAGATCTTGAGCGTTCCGGGTTTTTGAGTGCATCCGTAGTGCTACATTCACACGCGAAGGGGACAGAGTCCCCCGACGATAGCCGTCTCCTTATATCATCTGTTTCGGGATTAAACAAAGAGGCCCGATTACTGCGTTGAGCATGCGAGCGGTTTACAAAATGCATTTGTACCTAGTATACCCATCTATAGCACTTCTGATCACAAGGCGGGGGTAGGGAGGTCAGTAAGGAATGGAATTTAATGGAACGGGCATGCCAGTGTCTATGTCTGTTTTCTTAATGCCCTGCTGTCACAAGCTCTGTTCGGAGTGCAGTAGAAGGAAAATTAGCCAGGTGCCTAGTTTCACGACGGTGAAATACAGACATCCACAGCCAAGCCCGAGCCCCTGGCCGATATGCCGCGAGTCACAAAACAGTATTGGAGTGCTCTGGACGAAGTACCCACATGCGTGGCCAAGTAATATCTCCCCGCGTTTCATTTGTATCAGGGGTCGTCGTTATTTTGGGAGTGAGGTTGCATTTCCCTGTTCCGGGCCTTGCGCCAGACGGGGGCGAACTCCCACCCCCCCTTCCCCCCGGGGGGGTTTACCCACCTATGCGTCCTCGGTTCCGACGCATGGCGCCCCCGCTGCCACTGCGGGACATTCCAATTGCGATCCCTGGGCACCTCGCCCCTGCACTGGACGTCGAGGATTGGTTGGCTACTTCCCCCGTTTTCTCGAGCTGAAAGTTTCCGGGTTCAGTTCTAGCGGGCTGACTGTAATATACGCCCTCCGGCCTCATAACTCCATGCGGTGATTACCGGCGTCTCGTAGCATGTGTGCACCATGTTCAGTTCGTGTGGGGAGACTTCTCTGGCGGGGGAACGTACAGGCCGGCTTGGGAATAGCTTCCTCGTCCGCAGCTGAGGGGGATATTCCGGATTGAAAAGGGGTGGATTCGCGGAATCGGTTATATAATTCAGGAAACTGGGATCGCGTGCTTACGGTCTCTGGCGAACGGCTGCCGATGTAGGGATCTCCGGTCTATGCTAATCTTTAACACGACTTGTCCCTAGTAAAAGCCTGTAACATGATCTGTCACTTGAATATATTGCATGATACCATACCACCTTAGCACTGCCACTGACTCCCATTATACATTAATCCAGGAACCGTACGGGATATTTACGTATTGTATAATATATTGTACAATTATGTCTTGCTAACAAATAATATCGATTTGTAATTCCTGGACAGTCTTTTGGCATATGTTAACCTCCGGGTTTTGTAGCTGCCTAAAGCATCGGCGTTAGCCCGTATGTAAGGGGTCATGTAGCCTTATATGAAAACAACACCTGGTGCCGACTTCAGTTGCTAACTATCTGCATTCTCGTTCTTTTCCGCACTTCGGGCGCCCTACTACCTAGAGCTTTGTGCTTGGTTTTCTTCCTCCTTAAAATAATCCAACAACCCCTTTCCTTGGATATAAATACGCTTTAGCGTGGCATGTCACTGTCTTATTAGATACCTGCGTGATACCGGATCCGAAGGGGGCCGGTATACTAACTTGGAACTATAGGTAGGGGTAATTCCCCTTTAGGTGCCTTGCCACTCCTATCCCTATCTGTGCGGTATGTATGAAAAGCTGTTGATTAAGATGCGGTAGCCACTATTGGTTCCGAATCCTGGCGCTGCCGTAACGTACTGCTGGACTGTCATGTAGTAAATTGTTAGGGATAAGCCTAGGTGATATATAGTACCATCAGTCAGTCTTCAGAGCCCATAATTCCGATACCAAGTTTTGTCCTCACCCACTTACGGTATTTACGGCTACACTGGGGACAACGTATGGTCTATTCACGTCGGTTGGGACTCGGGGAACTGAAAGGCCTTCTCGTCTTCTACTTTTCTGGGGCCTGCATAGCGCCAATGGGCTTCCGCATGAATAGCCTCCTCATTTACCGTGTTAACTAACGTCTCCTTCAGATTAAGAATCGACACAGTATTTCTGCTGTGTATCGCAGTCCAGGCAAGCTTAACGTAACGGCCAATCCCTCTCCGACATATAGACACACGTACCACACATGGCTGCATGATTTTATATCCGGCAGGGTAAACGGGCTCCGACATGAAAAGTAAAAGGAGCTACGAAATTTGTGAAGTCGGTGTCTTATAGAAACATGGCAAAAAAAAAAA